>CM037789.1:61745969-61789731 GCA_021229015.1 Solen grandis | reverse complement strand
TTAAAATAAGTTGTCGTTTTGTGGCCAGATCCACATGTTGATCAGCTAACTGTCTTAAAATGTCTTTGTTGCGTTCCATAAAATTCATCGTCTGTTTTGCCACGGTTACTTTTTTCTCTAAGATGAGTCGTGCAGCTAAGGTGAACTATTTTACCATCTCTGTTAATCCTGATTCTACCAGCTCTTGTCGTTTCGTTGGGTTCTTTTCCCGACTCAACGATTCTAGAGCTTTGATCACTGTATGTGGTGTGTTTTCCATGGTAGGTGTATCCTTAATGATGATCGGGTGTCATGTTCCTATCATTTTATACTGTAGTGTAGACGGTCGGTCCTCGATCTTCACCTGTTACCCACCGATGGAACACATCTGTTCTTAAACGATTCTGGTCGGGTGTTCTTGGATGAAAGTCAATGATAAGATATCCATGAGGTGTAGAGGTTGCATCTTGATACGCCATCACCAAATGGGGTAGTTGTATTTGGTTCGCAAGTGTTTTGATCTGGCCTTTATCTCTTGTGTTTTGAAATAATACCATGTAGTGTGCATTCAAGCTGATGGTACGACTAGCCTTGGATTGTTGGAACATGTTTTGTGTGATGTAAATGACAGTGGCATTTCTATGGTGTCCCTTTCGCGTGAACCATAATTTAATTTTCTCCTCATCTTTTTCTCCTAACATACATATCATCAAATATGACGAGGTGTGGTAAGGTTGTATCGTCTACTATCTCTTCATCATCCTCAGGGATACCCTGAATGAATTTGATAGCTTCACGTTCTTGTAACTGTGCGTAGGCACTTTGCCATTCTTTGTAACACCAGACGATGCGTTGTGGTACCACATGAAATAAATCGGTTTTGTACTCAATAAGTTTTTTTACAAATTGAGTTTTTCCTGAACCACTTGGCCCTGAGATGAAAATGTTACTAGGATGTTGAAAAAGTAAACTACTTTCCATGATGGTCCAAGAAATAATAACAGCATTGACATGACAACATTTTATTTTATACATCATAGCAAATAAACACTTGAACAAACATCAGTCAAAAATGTAAACTATGACACACATCATGAATCAGTCTTTCTTTATATCATCCATTCCGGCAATATCATGGTATATCCCATAGCATTTAAAGCCATGCACACTTCGTCAAACAGTTCCTCGGATTGTCTTAACGCCTGTTCTGATTGAATTCCAAGTACACGCACAGCCAACAGCACAGCTCTACGCCATGGATTCCGAATTGGAGTTATGTTTTTTTCCTGTAGTGAAGTATTTCCCATGTTTTGACTTCTCATTCGTCTTGCAAGTACTCTGTGTAGTATCTTATTTTGTAGGTGTCCCAGAGGGATTCGTCTCCCAACTCAAACCTTTCTAAGTTGTTGAAATCGGGATCTTGAAAGAACTGTTCACTAGGATTTGGCCTCGTTTGTTTGAATATTGCGCTGCACTGTTTACCAAAAATGTTAAACACTTGTTCACAAGTGATAGGTTCTGGAGTCAGTAAAATGGCACGTATATCCTCTGGTGTGTCGTTCCGGTGGTTAATCGCAAATCTGAGATACATACGCTCATCAAAACGGTTCAGTTTCTCCACTGTATCAATGTTTAGGGTCTCAATGTATATGTACCACACGTCAGAGATCATGTTACGTAGCAGGTTGTAAATGGCAAAAATCCGTTGAAAGACCACACTTTTATAGCTGATTGGAAGATTACGCCCTCGTACATCACTAAACATATCATAAACTTGGTTTAAACAAGAGGAATCCTTCATCGTCTGGTGAATTATTCTGTTTCCAACGCGCTGTGCCCAAGTAAAAAATAACTCGTTGCAAAATGCAGCAGGTTTCTTATTAGCTTCAACGAGATGTCTGTAGATCATCTGTTGTATTTCTACTGGTAGAGTGTTCATCGTGAATCTCCGTATGTTTCCACCACCGTTCAGGCTATGCACACGACCACAAGCCAACTGGTTATGACGGTCGGTAACCGTACGGCACTGTCTTATATTTGTCCACGACCACGCGTTTTGTATACACTGAGCGGAACGTCTTGGTCTGTGTCTCACTGATCACTTTGCGATTTCTATGTCTCTTGATTCGGGATTCATATTCGATGACTGTCTTGTAATGTTTGCGATCTTGTACACAGTTGACCATAGTCTTAAAATTGACTTTTTGACTAGCATTGTAATCCAAAGTGATGCCTTTTACTTTGCATTTCTGATGTCGATTTCCTTTTTCATCGATATATTCATACCCATAGTTTTTTGGCCCTAATGCCACGAATTTGACAATGCGTCCATGTGGTACTTCATCTGTCCACTTTCCCAACTGGCTCTCTTCAATTGGAATGTTGTACTGGTCAGGGTCATAGATGTACATACAACTGTCTGTGTCAAAATACAGTACCCGATCTCCAAGTTTTTCCAACTGGGTGTAAAGTTCAAGTCGAGCATAGGACGTAACGAAGGCAGCTACCACTGGATTTGAAGATGAATGGGGCTGTGTTGCGTCTGTTTCATCCGAGTAATTCACCAACATGAAGTTGTCATGATCGAAAATCTCGGCAAACTGCACAGTGACATGACAGTCGGAGAGTAGGTCATACAACCGGTTCACCTTAGTCACATACTCGGTTTTGGTTTGAACATTGTTTTGTGCATTCTTACCCCACAAACAGTTCAACATGGTTTTGGCAAACGCTCTTTTTCCTTTGTTCTTTTTCACGTTGTCGAGCCAGATACCCTCTATCTGAAAGTAATTCTGTTTAAAGCGGGCTTCATCATTTTCTGTTTTTACCCAATTAGGGTAACCACTTGCTTCTTGTTTCAATTTCAAGTATTTGTTAATATACTGTTTATACACATCTTTACTCCATGCGTCCCAGTGCCAGATGTGGAAGACGTCTACCAATTGGTATCCTACCTCAAGAGCTTTGGCTATTTCCACATGGGTCCAGGTACCTGTCAACATGCGTTTGTACAGAGTGTGATTGCATTTTTCACACTCTTCCTCAGCACAGGTACGGCACAGTGTAAAGATCATTTTCTTGTTACAGTGAATAGGTAGGACTGGTAGCCACAGGTCTTGGGGTGGCAATACACGACATTTGATGAGTCCCTTGTACATTCCAATGTTGTTTATATCAATCATCTCTTGACTTAAGATGTTGGGATGTCCCACGGGGTATGTTTTGTACTTGTTCACGAATGGATACAGTGAGCAAATGTCAGCATACTTAATTTCTTCCTTGGTGGTTGTATCCACTTCATGGTATAATTGAATGGCATTGGTTCGTCCACCAAACAAAGCATCCCAAGGTAAAATAGGTTCTTGGAAGGGAAAGAAACGGTTCACAGTATCTCTGTATTCTGGTTCAATCTTGCATTTCTGATCAAAGTCACATTCCCACATTACAACTGTGTTGTAACCTTATTGAGACAAGTCTTTCAACCGAAAAGTTGTGGCATTGTATAACTGCTCCATAGTTTGAAGTGTGTAACCGTTCACACTGTCTCTCCTTGGGTAACATTTTGCACATCCGTGTGTCCAGCACCCCATGAATTCGTATACGGTGTTCGTCTCTTTGTGGAATCCGTCAACGTAATAGGGTCCAATTTGTACTTCACCTCCATTTAATGCATGGCGAATGTGCTTATTCTCAATGGAAGCAGTTGTTTCTATCCAACGAATCCCTTTGATTGAGTATGGAGTTTTGTTTGGATACCCGGCATCAGAGATTACAGCCAAGGTCTTTGGAGGCATTGAATTTTTACGCCAAGCTTTGTTACACACATGAGCTAGAGTGGTCGCTTCCAGGAACGGATCAATTTGGTCACTGACCAACAGTTCTTTCCTAAACTCTCCACAACCTCGTCTCAAGATGTCCACATCTGATTTGCAGTACTTTTGCATTTCTAACTGAAAGTGAAACACAGCCTTTTGTGCCACTTTTGCATTGTACCATTTCAGAAACGCTTCTCTCTTGTCAGGTTTCATGCTGTCGGGTCTGTAAAAATGTACGGGGAGATAGTCTCCAATGTAGTCTTGGTATTCATCCGTGTTGGCATAAAATGGAAACCATCCTTTTGCCATCTCAGTCAATCCAAACGTGTCGGGGAAATCGGACAAAGGCATGTTGAGAAAACTCAGAGAGTCGATGAATCTCACTTGATGGGCTTTCATCATTAGAATTTTGCTTCCATTCATGATCAATTTTGGTTTGGCTGTATCATGTGTCAGTAAGTGCCTCAAAATAAACTGTGCATCGTATCCTTGTGAGTTGTGAGCAATCACTGTGGTACCTTTGTGACTGGGTTGAAACAGCCATGTACAAAATTCTGACAAAGTGTTGTTACCACGAAATATTTTTTCTCTAGGCTCATCCACAGCTTCGCATTTCTGACACGGGTTTTTCATGGATTGACACATACAGTCTCCACAAGCACGTTGAGCAACACAAAAGTTTGGTATATGTTCACCCGAATCAAATCGACACTCAAAGTCAAAGAAGATGAAAGGTACAGTCGGTGACTTCATGTTCTCTGGTTCTTTGTACGTGGGGATATAACACTGATGTTCTGCATCCACAACTTTCTTGCAATACTTGCATTTTTTAGTGCCAGGACAGAGATGGTTCTTCTTTGTACCCACAACCATTTGACCACAGGTCTTGCATTGCCATACACTTTCACAGATGTTTTTTGTAGATTTTCCTGGTTTCGCTTTGTGCTGATCAAAACATTTCTGACTATGAAATGTTCTACCACATGGAAAGAATCCTTCTTTTGGGCATAGTGTCAAGGCGTAACACAGACAAATATTCTTACACCAGTGAGCTTCTCTGTTGTTATAACCGTAGTTACAGTGTTCACAGAAGTAGCTGCATCCCAGGAAACCAGTGATTGATGTAATGCAATCATAATGTTTATCATGATGATAAATGTGAATCACTTTGCTTTTGTCTGTCAGAGGTGGGTGATTGAACAACACGTCCATTTTCTCAAATTGTGGCCACACTTTGATCACATAGTCTGGATAAAGGTGGGCTTGAATCTTCTTGTATTCTTCTATACCACAAGGCTGATTTGGACTAATGCCCACACTATCTAACAATGTCTTGGCTTCTTGGCTTTGAAGAAATTTTGCAGATTGTCTCATCAAATTCCATCGCTTCTTCCAGGTTGTATCGTCCGTTTTATTGAGTTTACATATCCCTACCACAATTGATCGTGCCAAACACATACTGTCGTGAACATTGTCTATCTTTATCATACTTCGTTTGACTTTGGACATGTTCTCAATGCTTAGGTGCGATCCAAACGTTCTTTTTGTTCTTCCACCTCCCTCGGGCATAATGACATGTGTCATTTCTAACTGGAGATGCCCGTCATGAATCTCAAACTTGTGGTTGCTTTGTGATACTTTCTCTATTTCGTTCAACAGCGTATCTCCTGAAATGTGTGTTGCATTCCCGAATGGAATGTGGATACCAAATGCTAGGTCAGGATGATTTATGGAGATACGAATTTGATCGTTGTCATTGACCCGTGCTTCTCTGTATAACTGTTTCACCATGTCATTGAAAAGTTGATGTGTAAATTCAAACGGTTTTTTATATCTTTCAAATGTAACATCGTACACGTGGCCATTCGTTTTAAACTTTCTTGAAGTTCTCTGTGACCGTGGCTGTATGGAATAATATTCCCGTATATCACTCTTGGTCTTTTTTGCAGGTGGCTCATCATCGCTGCTTTCTTCACTACTCGACATCGTTGTGATTATAAGTAAGTGAACAAAGCTTTTTTATACATCTAAGCTCCGCCCACCTGATCTCAGGCCTATAAAGTGCGGTGTGACCCGTCCACTTCATCACTCTCAAACCTGATTCAGACTGCTCTGTTCAGAATGACCTGCAATACATTTGAGTTCTGGGTGAAAGGACAACTACAAGCTATCAGTGACAAGCTGATCAGACTAGAAACAGAAAGACAAGTGACATGCTACCGCTGTCAGGAAAAGGGGCATTATGCATCGGCATGTACGAAGAAAGCTTCAACACCTCAAACAGTACGGGTGTGCTACCGTTGTCATGAACCGGGACATTTTGTTTCTAATTGCCCAAAATCTACAGTGTGCTACAGTTGTCACGAACTAGGCCACTTTGCATCCGCTTGTCCTAAGAAAGGGATGAATAGTACTGTACCTACAGTAAACGCACAGGTGGACAGTGAAATGCAGAAAATGGACGTAGTTGAGACAGTGCCACAGACGGACAGTGATGTTGAGCTACTAGAGACTGTCTCTGAGTTGGAGAAACCTACCGTAAAACCAATAAACGCAAGAGAAGCGTCAACACATGCATCGTGTGTCCTGAGGCTCACCCATCAACAAGCAATACAGAGTGTAACCGACCAGCTAAGAAGCGAAAAATGACATTTGAACACTAGACTTGAAAAAAACAAAGTTGTGTTATGTTCATTATTTGCTGTATGACGCACGTTTAATTCATTGTTACTGACACATGTTTGTTGTTAAACACAATAAAAAAAAATCATATGACAATTGTATTAGTTATCCTTTCTACATCATTGTAATGGTCCTGAAAAGGACCGTTATTTATTGAGAAGTGTCTAGCACTCACTCAAATACAAATACCGCCAGTAATGCCTGCTGGCTTCTGGATATGCCAGGTAAAACCCTGACAAATCCGGGTACAATGGCAAAGGGGGTAAACTCGGGTACAAGTTGACACCCTCTTCCTTTATACCCTCTTCCTTGACTTCTACTTTCTTCTCCTTTCGTAACGCCTTCCTTGCACGTCGGAATAACTTACGAAGGAAATTCATGGTGAAGAATGAATACATACACAGCATTACACAATTTATAGTCAAGAAAAAAGTAGGTTAGTAGGTCAATCCACCCCAAAATGTCAAGGCCGAAAACAATGCTATCTAACTCAGGTCAAGGTCGAACTTGATTTATTGGATGAAAAAAAATAACGTTCTTGGTGTGCGACAACACAAGAAAGTAGGTCAATCCGGTACTATAAAACAGTGCACATACTCTATACTTTATTATTCATGATTGAAACATGAGACCGTACACACGTAGGTCCACCCCAGACTTGCTAAAATTGTTCCTCGACAGTCCCAGCTATGAGGAACAAGAGAGCGACCCAGACAGCTATCACGACCAAGTTGATGTGCATGATCTATATCTCACTCTTATAAAAAGGGGAGATCTCCCTAATTACCTGTCAGTTACCTTTGAAGATGTACCATCTACCCTACTACAGGGATCGGGAGACAGCCTGAACTTCATAGGTGACAAGGATCTAACCCGTTCTCATTTGCATCTCCTTGCAGGATGGATGAAGAGATATGTCATGGGATGGGACTGTCAAACGTGTGGTATAGACCACAATATGTGATGGGACTGTACAACGTGTGGTATGGACCACAATTCATAAAACGGCCCTTTTCAGGGCCAACCCAAATGTCTCGAAAGGACATTTTACAATTGTCATTTTTACAATTTTACAATTTTACATAAATCTGTTTTCATATAGAGTACCATTCGGTACTATAGATTCTGTTTTCATATAGAGTACCATTCGGTACTATAGATTGGTACCATAAGTACCAAAAAAAAAAAAAAAATTATGGTACCACGGTACCATAAAAAAAAAAATTTATGGTACCTTGGTACCATAGTGCCACCCTATACTACTGACAATAAATAATCTTAAAACGTTTGATATTAAAACCATCTGACAAAAGTTGGTAAATCCGAAGCGCATGTCTTTAAAACGTTGAATATTAATGATATCACATGCAGGAGACAGTTTGAATCAGAATTGTAATAGATTTCACATGATTTTAGAATTATTTAACATTTCTTAGCTTTGCCACAATGGTTATGAAAAACTTAAATAACAACAATAATAATAATAATATTTATTGTTAAGTATTGATAAAACATGTATTGATATAACCATTTTGAAAGCTTCATCATCATCAAAATATTTTTTATTTAGCATTTTACTTGATGGCCCTTTTGTTTTTCCCATATAAGTCTGTAAAATCAAGTGACCCTAGGGCGGGCCCAAATTTGACCCCAGGGCCATGATTTGAACAAACTTTGTAGAAGCTTACTAGGCCATGCTACCCTCCAAATATCTAGAACTTGTGGTTCCTGGCAAGAAGATTTGTCTAGTTTTACTTCAAAAGTATTTCCTAGATAAAGTGAAATCAAGTGCCCCAGGGGCGGGGCTAATTTTGACCCAAGGGCCATGATTTGAACAAAATTGGTTGAGGTCTACTTGGCCATGTTACACATCAAATATCTAAACTCCAGGCCGTGTGGTTCTAACAAGATGATAATTCTAGTTTTTCCTATAGAAGTCTATGTAAAATCAAGTGACCCGTGGGGCGGGGCCAATTTCGACCCCAGGCTGATGATTTCAATTAACTTGGTAAAGGTCCACTAGACAAAGCCACACACCAAATAATCTAAGCTCTAGGCTTTGTGGTTTCGGAAATGATTTCAGGATGAGCTATTAGAATCGATGAATGTCCGTCGTTTACAATTTAATTTGTTTGCACTCATCTTCAAAATTTATGACAATGTTTTACTATACTCTCTTAACTATACTCTCGTAACCAAGTTCGATTATGGCTGATTTCAGCCTATTAGGTCAGTAGTTATTCCCCTTTTAATGTTTAAATTTGCCAGATTCACTTAATATTGCACTCTATCATCTTCATTTCTTAAGCAATCATTTTGAAGTTTCACTGTTTATAGCCATAAT
Organism: Solen grandis; assembly: GCA_021229015.1. Classification (NCBI taxonomy): domain Eukaryota; kingdom Metazoa; phylum Mollusca; class Bivalvia; order Adapedonta; family Solenidae; genus Solen; species Solen grandis. Next base: position 61,780,911 of record CM037789.1, on the reverse strand, counting down.
CTCCGTCAATTTTGACTTCAAATTTTGGCCGCAGGTACCGTTTCATTTGTGGAATTGAATTCTCATGGATTTTTTATTCTATAATTTAGTAATTTGTACAGGCAGTGAAGGCTGTTTATCACAGGTGAGTGTCTTTATGGACCATCTTGGCATCGGACCGGACCCATTTGAACATCATGCAAGGAACATCACAGGCGAGTTTCATCAATTTAGATGTTGTTTAAAGGATGTTGTTTAAAGAAAATTGTTGATGCCGGACGAATGCACGCAGGCCGAACAAAAGGCGATCACAATAGCTCACCATGAGCATGATGTGTTCAGGTGAGCTAATAAAACAAGGGGGCCATGATGGCCCTGGGATCGCTTATCTGAGACTCAGGTATTAGTGGGAGGATACAGCAAATGTCTTTTGATATTGTGGAAAATTGGCTCTGCCCTCAGCCAGCCATAAATCGAGTGAGTACTTTTAGACAAGAAGAATTTGACAAGAAGAATTTGAAAATTACTATATACATATAAGGAAAATCGGTTTAACCCCCGGCGATCATGCTTTTCAATGTAATTTGAACAATCTTGATAGAGAGTGACCAAAGGAACATCTGTGCCAAATAATTTTGAAATCCAGCCAGTGCTTTTGGTCAAGATTTGAGGGTTTTACGATGTATATATATTTATAAGAAAAACAGGCTCCGCCCCCTGGCGGCCATGTTTTTCAACTAATCAAAAGAGTTTGTACAATCTTGGTAGATCGTGACAAGGAACATCTGTGCTAAATCCAGTCAGTACTTTAGGCCGATTTTCTTGCAACATCTTTATCATCTTAGCTGGTCAGAGGTTCCCAATATAACAGTGTGTTTTGGAACCTGTCCATTGATATTAAAATGTAAGTACAAGTTTCTTTAGAGTCAAATTTGTAGAGGCCAGCCTTTTTAGTTCAATTGTATGACATATGTCGCAGATGGTTGTTGTGAGCGTATTTCACGGGTGAGATATGTTCACGCACTCGTTGAGAATTGTTCAGGTTACGGGTTATTCCCGTAGTTTATAATGCGGAACATATCTCACACCTCACAATTGTTATAATCATCTCGTTTAAATTGACCAATGGTCAATTGTGTATATGTGTTTTGTCGTGTGATAGGTTGTATGCGTGGTAAAGATCAAGTATACTGAACACTGGGTGGTTTGGGTACGGCTTTAGAGGTCTTGATTCAATTGGGACAGCATCGATTACCTGATCGAATACCTGTGGTTCATCTACGGGGGAATATGTATGTGGCTTTGCTGAATCGGGGGTAAAGATATTTTATTATAATATTCTTCTCATAATATTCTTCTCAATATCTTATCTTCTATATCTTGTTTCTGTAATAGGTGTATGTTCACTTATTTAGATAATATGATATTTGGATATCATAATAATCGTGTATGTCTATAATTTAATTTGTTTAAGAAGAGCAAAGTTGTAAATAAATGCATAGCATTATAAATATATGCATTTATTCTGGACTGTTTCAGACGCTCTTCCCTAGATGAATAAATATTATCCAGATTCCTTCTACTCGTCTTTTTGAACCCCCTTCTACCTGTGACAAATGGCGCCCAACGTGAATTTAGAAGAACGTGTGCAGTGCTGGTTACCTTTCTAAATAACTTTATCGGCTGTGGGGAAATCATCAGTGATAGATTCGCCTCCAGTGGGATTTTCAAGTCCATGGCACACTTGTTTAAGGTGTTTATAGTTATAATTACCGGTAACTTTGATAGTATTCAACACTACCAATTGAGAAACGGAACCGGGTTCAAATTGACAATCTGTATAAATTTGTTTGCATTAGCATAATTGGCAAAATCATGCTTGTTTTTGTAATTTCCTTTCATTCTTTTCTTTCTATTCTCATGTAGTAGAAGTGCCCAAACTACCAGTTTATGTGTGATTGTGTGTTGAGTGAGAAGTGTTTGTGTCATTGTCTAGCTTATTGTCTATTGTTTATTGTGTTGTACATTTTGGAGGGAAAATAGTGAAACATGCACATATTTAATCATAAAAGTATAACAATTCATTTACAAAAAGGTTATTAGAACAAGAACATGTCTGAAAATAAGTTACAAAAGTATTTGGAAAGACCAATTACTGACTTAGAGAATAAAAAATGTAATTCTTTGAATATCTTATTATCAGATAGCAAGAGAAGTTACATCAAATCCAATTTTGAAGAGTACAAACAATTAGGTATTAACTTTGAATCTCTATTCAGAGGTGGTGCTACGCTAGCTGAACAATTGAACTGGCTTTACAGAAATTTAAAAAGCAAGGCGAATTGCTACAAAAGCATTAAATTATATATCTGGCTGGGAACTTGTGACTTAACCACAAAAGAGACTTTTTCTAGATTCATTAAGTTGAGACATTCACCAGATGGGGATTGCTTTGACTACTTTGCATTTTATGTAGCGAAGTACAGAAAGTTTTTGTCATTTTCCCCTAATGTTAAAGTCATTTGGCTGGAAGTTCCTCCATATTCTATTGAAACTTGGTGAACATTTTTTTAGTATGTGGCCAAACTTGGAACTTATCTAAGGGAGGTAAACCATCTGGTATTGCTGTTTACAAGGAACAGGATACAATCCTTCTCACAGAATAGCTCTTATTAATGATTATTTCAGGGATATTAATTCTACCAACTGTGTTACCTCAATAAGATTTAGAGCTGATTTATAAAAGAAGCAAGGGCTTTACTAAAACTAAGATCAATTTCAAACTTTATAAGGATGGAATTGATGGAATTCATCCTGGTAAAACCTTAGCAAAATATTGGGCAAAGCGTTTTGCACAGAGGTCTTTGATAGATTAGCTCAGTGTATTGCTCATAGCTGTTGCAGTATTGGAGATGGTACAATTGGTAGGGATCGACCCAGTCACTGTTACCATTTCTAAGTATCTTATGCAGTTCTGTGTAATTAATATTGTGCATCTCAGTGCAAGGCAGTTCAGCAAAATGACTGAAAATTTGGGGCTACAAGGAGCTTTTGCTCAACAGAAATGGAATTGGTCTTAGTACATCTCTAGCACATACAATAGCTGATATAAACTTGGTCAGCTTACAGAGTGATTGCATAGAGGAATACAACCAATTTTTGCAGTACAATTCAACAAGTACTCCTAAAAGACATACAGATTTAGGTAGTCTTGAATTTTCAAAATCGGATCCACATGTTACACCAAAGGTGCGGTTTCAGGATTGTAAACCAAAAAAACCAAAACCTGAAGCATCTAAACAAGAAATGTTTGACAGCTTTGGTCATCATCATGATATTTCAGAAGGTCCAAATGTTTCTTATGTAGGTCAAACTTTTGTACCAAAAATACCCATTTTTAGTGGAGGAATTGTAAACAAAGGTGAAGTCAATTTTGATGTTTGGAATTTTTAAGTCAGGTGTTTGTTAAAAGACCCAGAGAGTATACTTTTGCAGGCTATCAGAAATTCATTAAGAGGGGAAGCTCGGTCAATGTTAATCAATTTAGGTGAGCATGTAACAGCCCAGAATATACTCGACAAGTTTGAAAAATTTTACGGTAATGTAATTACTGGTGAAGACCTAATGCAGTCATTTATAATATTGCCAAAAAGATTAGAATTGTTGTAACTTACAGTTGCAGACTAGAGGAAACATTGACACTTGCCGTTCAAAAAGGTTATATAGTTAGCAGCAAAAGATTCCATGCTCCGTAATAAATTTTGGACAGGCCTTCGAGATAGAGATTTGAAACGTACAACTCGACATTTGTATGACAGTATTAAGAATTTTCAAACCCTACTTTGAGAAATAAGAAAAGTAGAGTAGCAAGAGTTGAATTATCTTTCTCAGACTAAAAGTCAACTGAGCAAACAAAAAGTTGTGTCACAGCAAACCGCAGCACATGCCGCAGATGCTAATGCACAAATTTTACGTCAGTTACAAGAACTTACAAAAAGTTACAAATAGAATTTAGAATCAAAATTAGAATCACAAGTTACAGCAAAAGTTACACAGGCAAATCAAGGTTATAGAGGTACTTATAATACCAGATGCAATAGTTACAGGGGTAACCGAAGGCCTTATAGAAACAATTGGCGTGGTTATTCAAATTCACAGGGTTACAATCAAGGTTTAATGGTAGGTTTGTTATAATGGTAGGTTTGAAAGTGCTCCGGCTAATGTACCTTTAAACCGGTAATTTCTTCTATTGATGGCCCAAAATCTGAGAACAGATCTTCCATATTATTATCTAGAATGGTTGGTGAATCAAATACTAGTCTGATTTTTGTTTCAGGAGTTCAAACTAAAGGATTGATTGATACTGGTTCTATGATCAGTTCGGTTTCAGATAATTTTTATTTATAATTCATTGAATCCTAAACAATTTTGCATGACATTGCTGAATTGATTTAGCTGTTGAGGGTGCAAATGGTTCTCATTTACCATACAAAGGTTATATTGAAGTTGAAGTTTCAGTACCATTTTTAAAATCAGAGTCATTTTACATACCATTGTTGGTTGTCCCTACAACTAAATACAATACAGATGTTCCAATCATATTTGGCACTAATTTGATTAGATTGTGTAAGGCATCTGGTGCAACAGATATGGTACCAGAAGAGTGGCAAGTAGCTTTTGATGGTCTTATTTGTAATAGTCTTCCAGTGAAAACTACAAGTCAATTTACTATTCATCCTAGTGAGGTGAAAGTAATACATGGTTTTGTAAGATGTGTAGTCAGTACTAGAACTGCTGTCACAGAACATATCAATTCTTTTTTGTCAGGTGGTCTTACAATATGTCCACGTGTGGTATCAGTTCAAGCTGGGTCATATATCCGTGGACCTGTCAGGGTATGCAATTTATCAGCCGAAGTTATCAATATTTCCCAAAAGGCATTGTTATGTTCTTTACATGAAGTAAAAGTTCTGGAAAATTGGAATCCAAAAGAGGATGAATCTTCAAAAAAACCATCTCCTGCATCTATGGAAGAATTGGGGATCAAAATAAATGGTGAAAATTTATCACATGACCAAAATATTAAGATTAGACAAGTCCTGAGCAAGTGGTCTCATATCTTTTCTAGAGATTTCTGCGATTTTGGAAATACAGATCTTTTTAAACATGAAATAAAGTTAACAAATGAAACACCCTTTAAGGATCCCTACAGGAAAATTCCACCAGGCATGATTGAAACGAAAAGTCCTTATTCGTTTAACGTCGTTTTAGTAAGAAAGAAGGATGGCAGCCATCGAGTCTGCATAGATTTTAGGAAACTGAATTCTTGTGCAGTTAAGGATGCCTATACCAAGACAGTTAAGGATGCCTATACCTTGCCAAGAATTGATGATACATTGGATAGATTATATGGGGCCAAATATTTTTCCAAGTTAGATTTAAGAAGTGGCTATTGGCAAGCTGAAATTAAGGAAGAGGACGGAAGAGGACAAGAGCAAAACTGCATTCACAGTTGGGAATTTGGGATTCTATGAGTGCAACAGGATGGCTTTTGGTTTAACAAATGCCCCTGCCACAATGTATGGGTGACCTTAACCTTAAGGAATGCTTAATTTTTAGCTCACCAGAGCACGAAGGGCTCAGGGTGAGCTATTAAGGATCACCCTTCGCCCGCCGTCGTCTGTCGTCCGTCGTCAACAATTTGCTTTAAAAGACATCTCCTCTGAAACCGCTGGACAGAATTTGATAAAACTTGGCATGTATGATCCTTGGGTGGGCCTCTACAAAAATTGCTCAAATAAAGTTGATCCATGAAGAACTCTGGTTGCCATGACAACAAATAGAAAAAATAATTGAAAACTTTGAAAATCATCTCCTCGAAACCGCTGGACTCGAAACCGCTGGACAGAATTTGATAAAACTTGGCATGTATGATCCTTGGGTGGGCCTCTACAAAAATTGCTCAAATAAAGTTGATCCATGAAGAACTCTGGTTGCCATGGCAACAAATAGAAACATTTACAATTTATTTTAAAATCTGGCCAGTAGTTTTGAAGAAGATGATTTTTAAAGTTTTCATATTTTTTTCTTTTTGTTGCCATGGCAACCAGAGTTCTATATGGATCAAGTTTATTTTAGAAACTTTTGTGAAGGTTGACCGAAGGATCATTCCTGCCAAATTTAATCAAATTCTGTCCAGTGGTTTCAGAGGAAATGTTGATTAAAGTTTTCCAAATATACATATAAGGCAAATAAGCCCCGCCCCTGGTGGCCATGTTTTTTTACGGATCGGAAATTTTTTAGCAACTTTGGTAGAGGTTGACCCAAGGATCATCCCTGCCAAATTTAATCAAATTCTGTCCTGTGGTTTCAGAGGAGAGGTTGTTTAAAGGTTTCTCTATATACATATAAGGCAAATAAGCACCGCCCCTGGCGGCCATGTTTTTTTACGGATCGGAAATCTTTTTAGCAACTTTGGTAGAGGTTGACCCAAGGAACATCTGTACCAATTTATTTTAAAATCTGGCCAGTAGTTTTGAAGAAGATGATTTTTAAAGTTTTTTTATTTTTTTCTCTTTTTGTTGCCATGGCAACCAGAGTTCTACATGGATCAAGTTTATTTTAGCAACTTTTGTGAAGGTTGACCCAAGGATCATCCCTGCCAAGTTTAATCAAATTCTGTCAAGTGGTTTCAGAGGAGATGTTGTTTAAAGGTTTCTCTATATACATATAAGGCAAATAAGCCCCGCCCCTGGCGGCCATGTTTTTTTACGGATCGGAATAATTTTAGCAACTTTGGTAGAGGTTGACCCAAGGAACATCTGTACCAAATTATTTTGAAATCTGGCCAGTAGTTTTGAAGGAGATGATTTTTAAAGTTTTCAAATTATTTTTCTTTTTGTAGCCATGGCAACCAGAGTTCTTCATGGATCAACTTTATTTTAGCAACTTTTGTAGAGTCTCACCCAAGGAACATTCCTGCCAAGTTTCATTAAATTCTGTCCAGCGGTTTCAGAGAGGATGTCGTTTAAAGCAAATTGTTGACGACGGACGACGCACGACGACGGACGCCGGACGAAGGGCGATCACAAAAGCTCACCTTGAGCACTTTGTGCTCAGGTGAGCTAAAAACTAATTGAAAACTTTGAAAATCATCTCCTCTGAAACCGCTGGACAGAATTTAATAAAACTTGGCATGTATGATCCTTTGGGTGGGCCTCTACAAAAATTGCTCAAATAAAGTTGATCCATGAAGAACTCTGGTTGCTATGGCAACAAATAGAAAAACTAATTGAAAACTTTGAAATTCATCTCCTCTGAAACCGCTGGACAGAATTTAATGAAACTTGGCATGTATGATCCTTGGGTGGGCCTCTACAAAAATTGCTCAAATAAAGTTGATCCATGAAGAACTCTGGTTGCCATGGCAACAAATAGAAAAACTAATTGAAAACTTTGAAAATCATCTCCTCTGAAACCGCTGGACAGAATTTGATAAAACTTGGCATGTATGATCCTTGGATTGGCCTCTACAAAAATTGCTTAAATAAAGTTGATCCATGAAGAACTCTGGTTGCCATGGCAACAAATAGAAAAAATAATTGAAAAACTTTGAAAATCATCCCTCTGAAACCGCTGGACAGAATTTGATAAAACTTGGCATGTATGATCCTTAGGTGGGCCTCTACAAAAATTGCTCAAATACAGTTGATCCATGAAGAACTCTGGTTGCCATGGCAATAAATAGAAAAAACAATTGAAAACTTTGAAAATCATCTCCTCTGAAACAAATGGTCAGAATTTATTTTCCTTTGGCACAAATAGTCACCTCATGAATGTCTACCATAATTGGTAAAATAAAGTTGATCCCTTGAAAAAGGCCCCTAGGGGGTGGCTAATTTCCCTATATACTCTATATAGAAAACATCAAAATATTTTTTTTTATGAAGCCAGCTGTGAGAATTTAATGTCCTTTGGCCCAAATAGTTACCTCATGAATGTATACCAGTATGGCTAAAATAAGTTAATTCCTAAAAAAAATGAGGTCCCTAGGGGTGGCTAATTCCCTTATTACTCTTATAAAAAACATCAAAATTCTTCTTCTGTGCAAAGGCCAATATGGGGCCGGAATTTGCCGCATTCCCATCCGTAAAACTATATATTTTTCCTCAACTGTAGGTGAAAATTCCCCCCCCCCCCCCCCAAAAAAAAAAAATAATAATAATAATAAAACGAGAGGGCCAAGATGGCCCTGAATTGCTCACCTGAGAAAAAAGTGCCTTCATTGACTCCATAAGAGTCATACTCAATACATAAACCATGCACAAGTGACCCCTAGGGCAAGGCAAAAAGTGAACCCAGGGCCATGATTTGAACAAACTTGGTAGAGGTCTACTAAGCTATGTTACGCACTAAATATTTAAACTCCAGGGCCTTGTGATTTCTGAAAAGAGATTTTTTCTAGTTTATATCTATGTAAAAATCAAGTGACCCCTGGGGCGGAGCAGGAATGTTACATGTACACACTCTATATCTAAATTCTAGGCCTTGTGGTTTCTGACAAGAAGATTTTCTAGTTTTTTTCTATATGAGTCTATGTAAAATCAAGATACCCTGGGCCGGGCCAATTTTGACCCAGGGTCATTATTTGAACAAACTTGGTAGTGGTTCCACTAGACAATGCCACACACCAAATATCTAAGCTCCAGGCCTTGTGGTTTTGGAGGTGCAAATGAGCCTCCCTGCTTGTGGCCATGTTTTTTTATGGATCGGAATAATTTTAGCAATCTTTGTAGAGGGTTACCAAAGGAACATTTGTACTAACACATTTGAAATCTGGCCAATAGTTTTGAAGATAAATTTTAAAGATTTCTTAAGTTTTTTCCTTCCCCTTGCCATGGCAAACCAGAGTTCTACATGGATCAAGTTTATTTTAGCAACTTTTGTTTTCTCAATATGGAAATGAAGGTATTTATACCAAAGAGAAACGTAAAAATTTTGGGGTGTCCACATTGTTTATGAACAAATTCTTTTCAGCTGATCAGGCATATACTGAGTTGCAGGCAGAAAAAAGCCCTTATCGTTTTGTGGGACAAAAAAAGTCTAGTTATTATTATTATTATTCTTTTCTTCCAAAGAGGTTGCTAATTTCAATAGGTTCCCGACGGTCTAGAATCACGAAAATCTAATAGCTCCTATCGGATGCGATGAAATTTTAGAATCTATTATTTTTATTTCCTATGACGTCAATTTGACATTTGCTCCAAAAGTTTGTTCGTGCTCTATAGTAGTACCATTTCTGCCAGTAATTTCAAAATCCATCAAAGAATGTCAGGGGTTATGGAGCGGACATGAAAAATATACCCAATTTTTTACCTTTGAACTCTTAGTGTGACCTTGACCTTGGAGCCACAGGCCTGGGGATGCGCGTGAACATTCTTCATGATGGTGAACTTTTCTGCCAAGTATTTCAATATTCATCAAGGAATGTCAGAGTTAAGGAGCGGAAAAATAAATCCATTTTTGACCTTTGAACTCTTTGTGTGACCTTGACCTTGAAGCTACAGGCCTGGGGTTGCGTGCGACACATTGTCTCTGATGGTGAACATTTCTGCCCAGTAATTTCAAAATCCATCAAGGAATGTCATCAGAGTTATGAAGTGGAAATGAAACTTGAAATAGAGATGGACGGATGGTGTGATTACTACTGTGCACATGTTTACTAATGGCTTGCTAAGGTGAATAGATCACTGATAAACAGACAGTATGAAATTGTACATTACTGATATTTGGGCCGTCTGTCTGTAAGATAAATCCAAATAATTGAACATTTACTAAACTATTGTTAAATTATGTTTATGCCTGTATGGTATATAGTAGAATATAGAGATGTAACACAGAAGTGATTCTCCTTGAGTAAAAAGAAATTGTCAGCAAGCACAGAAAAAAAAATTCTTTCTTGGTTCAGAATGGTAGAAAAAATAATCTGTAGAAAAAAACTTATCCTTTTTCATGGCAATACTGATATTACACCCACAGATATAACCCGCTCATAATGTTATGTTTCAAGTCCTTACTTGTTTTATTTATATTTGCAACAAAAAATGAACAACAATAGGGCCAAGATGGCCCTGAAGTTGCTACAACATTGCCTCCATTGCCTGCACTGCTTAAGAAATGACGGTTGTTAGAGTGTAAAAATGGCAAATACGTGTGATGTTCTGATACTTCATGGGCCTAAAATGTAGCTCTATCAGTCAAAAAATCAGCCACAATCGAACTAAACTGAGATATTATTGCCACTATCAGTATAAGTAAATTACGATTGCTTATAATTACGAAACATCTGGGTTTTTTATAATTCAAGGCCAATAACCTGATTGAATTGGCCTATAACAGCAATAATCAAACTTTGCTGATATATTTATGGCCATAAATATTTCATGAAGTTTTCAAACAATGTAAAAAATTTGTCACTTTTTAGCTCACATGAGCTCAGGATGAGCTATTAGGATCATTGCTGTCTTGTCATACACAATCAGTTTGTTTTACTCTAGAATATCCATTTCCTAACCTTCATCTTCAATTTATGACAATTTTTATGAACATAATCTTTCGATAGGTTCAATTATGGCTGATATTGGCCAATTAGGTCAGGAGTCATGCCTCTTTTAAAAAAAAAATGCCACATTTCACATTGTTTACATTATCATCTTATTTTGAAGCAATTATCTTCAAACCTTATGTAATGTTTTAACCATAATTTCGGTCATGTTTGTTATGGCCGATATCAGCCAATTGTCAGGAGTTCTAAAACCCTACAAAATAGGCAATCAGCTATAATCGAACTTGGCTGAGGATTTGCCCATTAAACATTGTTATAAAGTTTTAAGATAATGTTAAGAAATCATTTTTGTTAGTGTTTCAGGGAGATGTTGTTTTGAAGTAAATTGTTGACGTGGACAAGCATGACGGCGAGACAACAAGGGACGCTGGGTGATCCTAATAGTCATCTTGAGCAAGTCACAATAAACGTTGTGCTCAGGTGACCAAAAAAGCTGGTGTAACAAAGTAAACTTGGCATTCTTTTATGGAAGGGTATTAACGCTAAATTGCATCTTGCATTCTACTTACAACTTGCATTCATAATTTACATCTTGTTCGTACATCTAATCTTTCCTTGTACATTGACATCTTGCATTGTACATTACATCTTTCCCTTGTAATTTGCATCTTGGTTTGTATATTTACATTTTATTCATACTTCCATATTAATTCGGTTATCTAAGGTACTCTTGCATTCGTACATTTACATTTGCTTCGTACATTTACATTTTGCGTTCTCATTCAATATTACATTCGGTTACTTATATTGGAATCGTCCTTAAGCATTTTGCCAAGTGGCTGAGATTTTTTTAATTTAAAGTTTTAGCCTTATTTCAAATTCTTGCTAGATCGGCGTTTCATCGTCTTACTATAAACAAATAATGAACTGCGACAAAATAGAACGCGACCAACGGTGTTTGCAGAAGAAGGCGCAAGTTCGGAAATGTGGGTTTGGACGGAACTGCCGACAATTACGGTTTTGAAAAGATAATAGTTGTAACAATCGTTTTAAGCTGTTTTAAATGAGGATGAATTTTATGGTTCTATCATGATTAGTTGAATATTTTCAAGTTAGTTTGTTTTAGAAACTGACATGCCTGCCAAGACCAGGTCTATACTAGATTTTTTTTTTTAAAAGTTGTTTATACCAACGCATGATTGGTGATACCATTTGCGGCTTTTTTTACATTAACCATGTTATCAGTGAATTCAGGCATTTCAATACATCCTATTACCAACGCATTTTCTTGTGTGCAAATTACAAAATGAAAACAAAATAAATTTAAAACCAAAAGCTGCCAACATTTAAAAACATTATATTCTGAATACTAAAGTTTTTATATTCGGATCCTATATCCTCTTTGCACAACATCAAAACATTTTTTGTAATCTTACATTAACGTGGGTTAATTTGTTTATTTAAGGGAGCTTAAAATTTTTATTTTATACTTAGCTAAATCAATTTACATTTGAGTATTTGCGAGTAAAGAAATTCTCTGTGTATGTTCTTTCATAACGTTTTTGATGAAAAAAAGATCAAAAGTTGTTTTTTACTTGTTTCTTTGTTTCTTTTCAACGTCAATTTTCCTAATGGCCAAACAATAATTTTCGTGAAATCCTCCATTAATAATGTCAATGTGTGAAACAGTGAAAATTTAAAATTACACCCAATTAACTTTATTATTTTTTTGAATGTGCATAACATCAAGATTTGGAATTCCCGATTTAAAATTGCGTTAATTGATCAATTAGAAGACTTTAATTACAAATAATGTGAAAGGTTTTTGTAGGCGGTCTGGGGTTTCCTATCGTGTATATATTATCTGGAAACATTAATCATTTTTTTTTAATTTCGGTTTTTAAATTGCGTTATTGAAAATTAAAAGACTTGATTATAATGTAATCGGTTTCAGTCGGTCTCTGATCTACCCACCCCCCTATACTACATACTAAAACGACGGTCTCCGGCCCCCCGGCTCGGGACGGCGGAGACCGTTCGATAATTTGGAGACCGGCTTTTGTAGGCCCCAATTACGTTTATCTTCAAAGGTATATTTCAGTCACTTACGGAAACTGCCGACAACAAAGCGTAGCGCCACCTGTTAGCATAATTTGGTCTCCCGTCATTATTACACCGGTTGCATGTTTTATGCCTTGGTTTGTGTGTTTACATTTCGGCTTTCCCATTCGGTGTTCGTCTGTTATGCTTGCTCTTGACATTTGTCATTCGTTAAGAGGAAGGTGTTATTTAAATTGAATATTAAACATGGACTTTATTCTCAAATTAATGTTAATTGATGGTGTTAAATAAAGGAATAACGACAATTTATAACAAGTGTTATACACAAAGTAAGATGTACAAAGCAAGATGTGCATGTCCAAAGCAAGATGTAAAGTCACAATACAAGATGTACAAAGCAAGATGTGAAAATCACAAATAAGATGTGCAAGTCACAAAGCAAGATGTAAATGTACGAATGCAAGATGAAAAGTACAAATGAAAGTTGTAATGTACGAATGCAAGATGTAAATGTTACGAATGCAAGTTGTAATGTACGAATGCAGATGCAAATTTATGCGTTAAAAACCTTCCATATCTTTAGTCCCCTGAGCCAACGGTTCAAGGTGATTATTGTGACCGATGAATGTCCGCGTCCGGTGTCCATCGTCAAATTTAACTTAAACGACATCTCCTCTAAACCACGGGCAATTTTAAAGAAATTCACAGGAATGTTCTTGGGTGAAGCCCTTTTCAAGTTGTTCAAAGAATTTGATTGGCAACGGAAAAAAAAAACTAAAAAAATTTAAAATCTTCTCCCCAAAAGTACTGGCAAGATTTCAGTTATTTGGCACAGATGTTCCCTCGTCACTCTCTTCAAGACGTTCAAATTATTTTGATCCATTGAAAACCATGGCTGGGCGGAGCCGTTTTCCTTATTGTTTAGAAAAACTTCACATATTTCTCTTAAAATGTAGGTTGGATGTCCAAGTTATTTGGCACAGCGTTCCTTGGGTCATCTCTACCAAGATTTTTAAATTATTTTGATCCATTGAAAAAACCATGGCTGGAGGCGGAGCCCGTTTTCCTTATATTAATATTGTACAAATTTGAAAAATCTTCTTGGCCAAAAGTACTGGCTTGATTTCAAAGTTATTTGGCACAGATGGTCCTTAGGTCACTCTCTACTAAGGTTGTTCAAATTATTTTGATTTATTAAAAGACATGGCTGCCAGGGGGTGGAGCCAGTTTACCTTATATAAATATAGTACAAATTTGAAAAAATCTTCTTGGCCAAAAGTCTGGCTGGATTTCAAAGTTATTTGGCCTTCCTAATTGAATTTAGTACAAATTTGAAAATTTCTTGGCAAAAGTAGACTGGATTTCAAAGTTATTCCTTGGTCACTCTCTACCAAGATTGTTCAAATTATTTTGATCCATTGAAAACATGGCCACATGGGGCGGAGCCCATTTTTTTATATGTTTTAGTAAAACTTAAATATCTTCTCTTCCAAAAGTACTGGCTGGATTTCAAAGTTATTTGGCACGATCTTCCTTAGGTCCTCCCTACCAAGATTGTTCAATTTATTTTGTACGTTGAAAAAATGGCCGCCAGGGGGCTAAGCCCATTTTCCTTATATGTAATAGTACAAATGTGAAAATTCTTTTGTCCAAAGACTCATCGAATTGATGGCAGAGGGCGGCCCATTTTCCAATTTTGTAAGTATTTGCTGTTTCCTTTCCTCCCACTAATACCTGGTTTCAGGTGAGCGACCGGGCCATCTGGCCCTCTTGTTTATTTCAAAAGGGGTATAGCTCTGACCAATTGGCAGAATCAGCCAAATTGAACTTGGCCGGAGTTTTAGCCTAAAATTTTTTGCCAGAAAGTTTGAAAATGCTGAGTGAAACAAACTGATAGTGGCTATGAAGGAAGTGGATACTAGAATTCAACGATGTTATAGTCTCCTAGCCATGTGCTAAGGTGAGTAAAATCTAGACCTGGGAGTTATGGTTCTTGTTCAATGCTCTTCTCCTAGATGCTTTATTCATATATAAGTTTAAGTTAATACCTTGTATAGTTTTTAAGTAATGGCCTTTGTTAAAGTTGTGAAAACCAACATACATAACCCTCCCCATTGATCCGATCTCAGGTGCATAAAGATTTTAAAATTCCCTGAAGAAATGATAAGTAAATAAAATCCATGGCATCCTTATTTCTTAAATGTCCCCTATTTATTCATCACTGTGCATTTTCCGTAACTTTTCTTTTGGAATGCTGACTTTGACCTAAACCTGACCTTCCTTGGCAGCCAAATGCCTTGATTTTGACCTGTAAACCATGCTGAGGCCCCACCTTTTGTGGTACAGGTTTTCTGGGCTGGAGAGTCTGAGAGGTAAACTCTGGTTTCAACTTGGCATGGGGTTACCATGCTGGTGGCGTTTGGTTGTCCAAGTGAAGCTTTGGTGGGAAAACCTGACTTATAGGAAACAAATTGTATAAGGTAACAAATATTATACGTATGTAAAATCAAAGCTAGTTATATATACCAACGCCTATAATAAAAGCGATCAAGGAATCAATAGAAACAGTATTAAAAAGGTCTAACATAGATGTCATATTAAAATAATTAGTTCTAATAAGACTTAAATCAATACAATCGACTAAAATATGATTGATAGTATAAGGTTCCTGGCAAGGAATTCACACAGGTTGTTCTCGATTTAAAAGATAGGAGTGAGTCAAACGAGTATGTCCTATGCGACATCGATTGATAACACATTCTTCCCTACGCACAGCGCGGGAAGATGGATACCAAAAACCTAAGGATGGTTGAATTGAATGTAACTTATTAAACTAAGCGTTGTCTCAACTAGATTGCCATTTTGAAAAGATCATTTTATTTATGGAAGATTTCAAATCTGTAAATGGAATTTTTAAATCTGCTTCGTCGAAATCGGAGGCTGCTTTAGCAGCACGATCAGCTTTCTCATTACCTTGAATTCCCATATGACTAGGAACCCAACAGAATATAATTTTTTTCGAAAAAGATAGGTGATGATGTTTAATTAAAATATCTTGTATTAGTGGGTTCAAAAAGTTCATATTTTTAATTGATTGTAGAACAGACAAGGAATCAGAAAATATGATAAATGTATCGGACCGAATAGACGATACCGCATTTAAAGCTAACTCGAGAGCTTTTGCTTCTGCAGAAAAAAATCGAAGCACCTTTCGGTAAACGATATAATTTTGTGTAAAAATATCTTATGACTGCACATGTGGTCGTATAGCCATCTTTAGAGCCATAATGGTCTCCATAAGTAGACATAATTTCATTGAACTTTAATTGAAATAAAATTGGATCGGTGGTGTTTTTTTTTTTTAAATTGTGAAGACTAAGATTAGCTTCAGGTCTTTTAAGTGTCCAAGGTGGAATTTGTGGGACTGATTTCGTTTTAATGAATTTTATGTTAACTTTTAAACCTGAAATAAGATTCTGAGCACGCAAACCCAAAGGTTTGATAACCTTATGTTTGCTCTCATATAATGTTTTATAGTTAGGGTGAAATACGCTATCATAAGCTGGATTACTCGGATTTGATTTGAGTTTTGTAATATACTGTAAGGTTAATTTTTCTCTACGTAGATATAAGGGTGCTTCTTTTGCAGCTACATAAAGGCTTCAACAGGATATGTTTTAAATGCGCCAAGTGCCAAGCGAAGTCCTTGATGATGAATTGATGAATTGTGTCCAGTAACTGTAAATGAAATTTTCTGGCTGAACCATAAATGATACAGCCATAGTCTAGTTTTGGGTGAATAAGAGAACGGTAAAAATTCAAAAGGACTTTTGTGTCTGGCCCCCAATCGGTATGGGCGACTACTCTCATTATGTAAAGTGCATTTAGACATTTATTCTTTAGGTATTTCAAATGGGAAGTAAAATTAAGTTTTTTTGTCGAAATTACTCAAAGAAATTTAAATTCGTCGATGACAGGAATAGGAGTACCATCCAGATTTAATTTGGGTCACCATGATGATTTCTTCATTGACAAAAATGCACACACTGTGTCTTTGATTTAGAAAACTTAAAGCCGATTTCAGATGCCCATTTTTGTATTTTATTAAGACATTGTTGAAGCTGCCTTTCAATAGTATTCATATTTTTGGATCTGTAGCAAATTAAAAAGTCGTCAACGTAAAGACAGCAATCAACACCAGGATTTAAACATTTAAAAATACTATTTATTTAACACTAAAAAGGGTAACAGAGAAAATATTTCCTTGTGGAATTTCCTGCTCTTGACTAAAACAATTGGATAAGGTCGAACCACATTTGACTTTAAAATCTGTCTGATAAAAAATGTATATAAATATTGGTAAATGGCCCTTAAGACCAAAATCATGCAAATCTTTCATAATACCATGTTTCCATGTGGTATCATATGCCTTTTCCAGGTCAAAAAATATACTTACTAAATGTTCCTTTTTGACAAAGTCTAATTAAATGATTAGTTGTATTTCTCTGGTTTCTGAAGCCACACTGAAAATTTGTAATTAGGTTATTAGACTCCAAACAAGGCGGGCATTAATTAGAGTTTTGCAGATGCAGCTTGTTAAAGCAATAGGTCTATAATAAGTGGGATAGTATTATCCTTTCCAGATTTTGGAACTGGAATAATAAATACCTCCTTCATGAAGGAGGAACTACACCTGAAGACCAGATATCATTAAATATTTTTAACAGATTGTCCAATGAAGAGTGTGGAAGGTTTCGAAGTAATTAATATCGAATGTCATAAGGGCCTGCAGCGGTGTCATGAGATTTTTTTTAAGGCGTCCTGAAGTTCAGACAAAGAGAACGGTTTATTATAAGCTTCATAATTAGATGAAGTAAAATAAATTTTTGCTTTTCCGATTCCTTTTTGTGATTCTGAAATTCCTTAGAATAATTCTTAGCAAAAACATTCCGCCAATAAATTAGAAATACTTTTTTTTATCAGAAACCTTTTCATTATTTTGGTCATTTAAATGAGTCACACAGGAATAAGATTTGTTTTTGCCCATTATTTTTTTTAATCATTTTCCATACCCTTTTCATTGGAGTTTTAGAATTGAGTTTTGAAACGTATTCACGCCAAAAATATTTCTTTGACTGTTTTATGGTCCTACGAGCTTTTGCTCTGAGTATTCTAATTTGATCATGATTTTCTTTTGTTGGTTTTACATTGAATCTTTTGACAGCTGCCCTGCGTTTACGAATGGCTATTTTTGCATTCGTCATTAAACCATAGTCTGCTTTTATTTGTAACTTTTGTTTTAGGTATACATTGTTCTGCAATGGAATGGAGTTTAGAGGAGAACTCGACTATAGGGTCATCAAATTCTAAAAGAGTCTGAAATTTACCCCAATCAACTTTTTTAAAATTCCAACCTGGAGGAGTATCATCAATACTAGAGTTAATGTTAGTTAATATAATTAGAAAGTGGTCACTTCCACACAAATTGTCATGCACTTTCCAGTTGTATTCTAAATACAAAGTCGGATAGGAAATAGAAAGATCAATGGCAAATTAATGACCAGTTGCAGGATGAAGGTAAGTATGAGATTTTTTATTTAAAATACATAAATCATTTTTGTTGATAAAATCTTCTACAATTTTACCTTTCTCATTAAAATCGTTACAACCCCATAACGTATTATGGCCATTTAAGTCACCTAAAAGTAAATAAGGTGCGGGAAGTTGATTTATAAGATTTTCTAAATCCCTAGGATTCAAAGTAGAACTTGGAGGTATATGAATAGAGCAAACTGGGATCACTCTATGCAAAGTTACACTGAGTGCCACAGCTTGTAGTTGTGTATTCAATTGAACTTTACTATGAGGAATATTACTTCGGATGAAAATTGATGAACCGCCAGCGACTCTATCACATTTGTTTAATATAAAATCATAGCAAGTATAATTCCTAAAAGATGCATTATCATCACCTTTTAAAAATGTTTCTTGAAGACAGACTACAACTGGAGATTGTGAAGACAGAATAAACAATAATTCATTGTAATTAGCTTTTAGACCTCTACAATTCCATTGTATAATTTTGTTTTTCATGGTTTAAGGGAGAACGCCAAATGAATATCAAAGATCTCAATGTGCTACAACTGAAGATTTTGACCTTGAGGAGGAGGAGGATGGACTTGCACTGGTGCATTCCAGCTCATCCTCGCAGTCATCCTTCAATACATCATACCTGCGCAGCTTCCTAGAGGGATTGTTAGATCCCTTAGGCTGACGCCCAGACGCTTGGCCCGAATCTTTAACCGGTTTGTTGGTTTTAGCCTGTTCATTTGATTTATTGGTTTTCTTGTCTTGATTTATGGTCACTCTTTTAGTCTCTGATTCAGATTGAGATTTTGTTTTGGCTGTTTTGGCCGATGAAGAAACTTGTTCTGAAAAATCTGTTTGTGTACTAGCATCTGTCATTGCAACTGTTTTCGTATTTGATTTAATAATTGATT
The DNA here is from genome assembly GCA_021229015.1 of Solen grandis. Classification (NCBI taxonomy): domain Eukaryota; kingdom Metazoa; phylum Mollusca; class Bivalvia; order Adapedonta; family Solenidae; genus Solen; species Solen grandis. The sequence continues at coordinate 61,761,807 of CM037789.1, read as the reverse complement.
AGTAGGTTTGTTTTGGTGTAGCTTCGTAAATTTTCTTTGCTTCCGGAAATGAGATATTTTGTGTAGCTTTGATTTTACATATTTCTTTTTCTTTCAACCTGATTTCGCATTCTTTTGAATCTGCTGAATGATTTTTACCACAGATTGCACATTTCAATGGATTTGGGCACTTGTTCTGAAAGTGACCACCCTCTGTACTGCTTTTGACGCAGACGCTAGTTAAATGGCGACATTTATCTTCATGACGGACAAATTTTTGACAGCGATGACATCTTAATGGGTTTGGGATGAAAAGATCAACTTTAATTATTCTGTAGAAGATTTTAAGGAACTTTGAGTATTTGGGTTATTAAAAGTGAGAATAATTGTGTTTGTAGAAATTTCAGTGCTGTTTTTGGTAATGATAACTCTTCGTGCTGCTGTTACACCCTGAGGTTTTAGATTTTCTGCAATTTCTTCATCGGTTACACCAGCTAGCATTTTGTCGCGGATCACAACTTTGGATGAATTTAAAGTTCTGTGAATAGATGAATTTATCTCAATATTTGAAAAGGTTTTTAATCTGAGTAGTTTTCGCCTTGTGCTTTTCTTTTAATTTCGATAAGAATTTTGTTATTGTTGTTAGTTTTTTACCGATTTTTCTTCGCCAATTAAGCCTAAAACTGTTTTTTTGTCAATAACAAAGGGTGACCGTGAGGTGAGCTTATAATTTTCATTGATCGGTTCTTTTATATAAAATTTCGGAAAGGAGCTGGATGATGTACTTTGAAAGGAAGTCGATGATGTTTCTTCATCGTGATCTGAATCAGGGTCCGTATGGGGTCGCTTGTTTTGAAAGGAGGCCATGAGATAAGGAAGTATATATTTCAACACCCGTGCTCCCCACCCACCTCGTAGCCCAACAAGGGGACGCTTATACAGAGGTGGATATCCGACCTCTAAGCGCCGGGGATACACAGGTGTTATACTCGAAAGGATAGTCAAAAAAAGAGATGCTATACCCCCTCGATTGGCCCATGAGCCACCGCCTTCTAGGTCAAATTATAGATGAATAGAACAGAAGGATCGAAACGATTTGTACCAGTTTGAAATGATACATATATGTGATAGATAAAGAAGAAGCAATATTCTTAACCTAGGGCTCGGCTTTGACTAACCGATTGATCGTATCGGGCCCATACGACCACCCGTCTATACTGAATACGAGGTCAAGACGGTGTATTGCAAACCACAAGAGACTGCGGATAAACCGCACGCCAAACCGGTGTCCGCTCAACTGCCAGAATCCATCTCCAGCTTTACGGGACGCCATGCACGGCAAACGCATGGTCCAATTTGGCGGAGTTCTACCGCTCTGCATGGATGCAGCCGGTGTATTCTAGGCCCAGCCGGCTGGGCCGATATGTCAAAGGAGGGAATAATTTTCCATACAAAGAAAACAGTATTTCTTTCTTAACCCTTTCCTCATAGAGGAAACCATGAAAGACCTATGCGAACAACATAAAACCAGATCAGCCTGCGAGTAACTCGCAGGCTGATCAGGTTTTTTGCTGTTCGCTGCTACTCAGTGGTCTGGAAATGAGGACTTTATAATTAAATTTGGTAAGGTTTAACTGTGGTTTTCTGCAGGTCAGGCTTTATGTGGTACCTATTGAGTGCGTCAAAATGAGTCTATATGAGGGAAAGGGTTTTTAAAAGTCTAATCTGAATATCATAGGTTTACTGATACTAGTTTGCATGGAAAAAAGGTCTCAACACTTCATAGTCATACCCTTAAAAGGTTTTTATGAGACATTTGTATGATACACTACAAGGGCACTGAGGTTCAGTTTAAGTGTTTGTTGACTACATATCCAAAGACTGGGACTTTGACACCAGTGGAGAAACAAGAGCTGTCCGTAAGACAGCATGATTGACTATTTGAATGCTTATCATAAAAATGAATATTGCAATTAAAGGCAAAATGAGAATCTCTGTATTATTGAAATAAAACCCAAGAGCAATAAACATGTGCTCAAAGTTTAAAAGCAATATCTCAATGAGTTCAGTAAAAAAGTGAGTTGAGTACAAAAAGATTAATCAAGTCAGAAAAAGGGAATAATTATGTCAAAATCAAAGACAGAGTTATGTACTCTTGACATGTACAAGTAGGGGTGATAGTAATTTAAAAAGGTATGCAAAGTTTCAAAGCAATACCTCAAACAGAAAAGTGAAAAAAATAAGGTGGGTGTGAAAAGATTAACTGAAATTCTAAATAAAAAAGGGGCATAATTATTTAAAATTCATGACAGAGCCTGAGCCCCAACACAGGTATACAAATTTATTCATTGAGTAAAAACAGGAGATAATGGCAATGTTCAACAAAACATTTAAAAAAAGCTTAAGTTCAAAAGGGGCCATAACTATGCCAAAAAAAAATTGACATTGTTCTATCCTTGTTTCTATTAGTTGGTCTGATGATGATCAAGGCATGTGTGAAGTTTGGAGAGACATCAAATGAGTAAAACTGGAGATAATTGCAATGTTAAAAAAAAAGTCGAACATTTTTGCTAAGTCCAAAAACTAGAAATATGTCCAGAGGACACAGATGCCCCACCTGCCGCATTTTCCAAAACAAAGGCTAACACCAGGAGCAGATGTCTGAGTAATATATCCATGAAGTCTGTAGCACTAATACCTTCAGAGTTACCTTTGTCACAGTTTTAGGATGGATGGACAGACAAAGGCAAATCTATATGCCTCACTTTTTGGTGGTGCTGGGGGGGCCATAAAAATACCCGGGTGCACAAGTTCATGTCCTGAAAAAATATATTCATGAAGTTTCAAGTCTTTTAGTACAAATACTTTCAAAGTTACATGCGTCACAAGCATAAGAGTGCGTGTTTTTCAAAATCAAAAGCCCATAACTCCGTCAACTTCAATGGCGGTTTCATGAAAATACCCAGGTGCACAAGTTCATGTCCTGAATAACATATCCATGAAGTTTCAAGTCTGTAGTACAAAAACTTTCTGAGTTACGTGAGTCACAATCATAAAATTCTATATTTTTCAAAACAAAGGCCCAGAACTAATAAACAAGAGGCCCATGATGGCCCTAAATCGCTCACCTGGGATAAATAGGTTGACCCCAAAGGAACATCTGTACCAATTTATTTTAAAATCTGGCCAGTAGTTTTGAAGAAGATGATTTTTAAAGTTTTCATTTTTTTTTGTTGTTGCCATGGCAACCAGAGTTTGATATGGATCAAGTTTATTTTAGGAACTTTTGTGAAGGTTGACCCAAGGATCATTCCTGCCAAGTTTAATCAAATTCTGCCCAGTGGTTTCAGAGGAGATGTTGTTTAAAAGTTTCTCTATATACATATAAGGCAAATAAAGCCCCGCCCCTGGCGGCCATGTTTTTTTACGGATCGGAATAATTTTAGCAACTTTGGTAGAGGTTGACCCAAGGAACTTCTGTACCAATTTATATTTAATCTGGCCAGTAGTTTTGAAGAAGATGATTTTTAAAGTTTTTTTAGCTCACCTGAGCAAGTGTGCTCAGGATGAGCTTTTAGGACCGATGAATGTCCGTCGTCCGTCCGTCTGTCCGTCCGTCCGTCCGTCCGTCGTCCACAATTTGTTCGTTTGCACTCTAGCATCTTCATTTTATGAGCAGTTATCTTCAAACTTTAAAACAATGTTTATAACCATTAAATCTCGGCCAAGTTCGATTATGGCTGATATCGGAACATTAGGTCAGGAGTTATGCCCCTTTTAAAATTAAAAAAAAAGCCAGATTTCACATTGTTTGCACTCTAGCATCTTCATTTCATGAGCAATTATCTTCAAACTTTATATCAATGTTTATAAACATAAAATCACGGCTAAGTTCGATTATGGCTGATATCATACCATTACGTCAGGAGTTATGCCCCTTTTAATATTCAAAAAATGCCATATTTCAAGTTGTTTACACTCTAGCATCTTCATCTTTTGAGCAATCATCTTCAAATTTTATGGCAATGCTTATGACCATAATGTCTCGATTGAGTTTGATTATGACTGAGATCAGTTGCTTAGGTCAGGAGTTAAGCCCCTTTTAATATAAAAAAAATGCCAGATTTCACGTTGTTTACACTCTAGCATCTTCATCTTTTGAGCAATCATCTTCAAACTTTATTACAATGTTAATGACCATAAGGTCTCGATTGAGTTTGATTAACGCTGAGATCCGTCAGTTAGTTCAGAAGTTATGCCCCTTTTAATATTCAAAAAATGCCAGAAATCACTTTGTTTACACTCTAGCATCTTCATCTTTTGAGCAATCATCTTCAAACCTTATGACAATGCTTATGACCATAAGGTCTCGATTGAGTTTGATTATGGCTTAGATCCGTCAATTAGGTCAGGAGTTATGCCCCTTTTAATATAAAAAAAGCTATATTTCACGTTGTTTGCACTCTAGCATCTTCCTTTTTTTAGCAATCATCTTCAAACTTTATGACATTGTTAATGACCATAATGTCACAATCGGGTTCAATTATAACTGATATTGACTTGTAAATTTAGGAGTTATGCCCATTTCACCATAAAAAAAGCCAGATTTCACTTTTACACTCAAGCATCTTTATTTCTTAAGCAATCATCTTTCTCAGGTGAGCGACTAAGGGCCATCTTGGCCCTCTTGTTTCTTCTTTCCATTGCCATGGCAACCACAGTTTCTACATGGATCAAGTTTATTTTAGCAACTTTTGTGAAGGTTGACCCAAGGATCATCCCTGCCAAGTTTAATCAAATTCTGTCCAGTGGTTTCAGAGGAGATGTTGTTTAAGGTTTCTCTATATAATATTAGGGCAAATAAGCCCCGCCCCTAGCGGCCATTGTTTTTTTACGGATCGGAAAATGTTTAGCAACTTTGGTAGAGGTTGACCCAAGGAACATCTGTACCAAATTATTTTAAAATCCGGCCAGTAGTTTTGAAGGAGATGATTTTTAAAGTTTTCAAATTATTTTTTTCTTGTAGCCATGGCAACCAGAGTTCTTCATGGATCAACTTTATTTTAGCAACTTTTGTAGAGCCTCACCCAAGGAACATTCCTGCCAAGTTTAATTAAATTCTGTCCAGCGGTTTCAGAGGAGATGTCGTTTTAAAGCGAAATTGTTGACGACGGACGACGACGGACGCCGGACGAAGGGCGATCACAAAAGCTCACCTTGAGCACTTTGTGCTCAGGTGAGCTAAAAATAAATAAAAGACCGTTAAATGATCCGCATTTTTGGCTTTTCCTCCGCATTTAACACACTTCTCCTTCTCAATTTGTTTTGTTTTTTCTCATGTAACTGGTAATCCGCCTGGTAATCTAAGAGAACTAAAAAGAGAGAGGAAAAAAAACTTGAAATGAGCTTATCTGTTTAACTCTATTTTGCATAAAATTCTGCCAGATTCATGGCGATGTCACGTACGCAAATTGCCGATTTTGTTACGAAAATATGTTAATGTAGAGATGCATTGTTTTGTGGATAAAAGCTAAAAAGACACACTGTAGGTAATTTGGAGAGTACTTTTAATATTTTGCAAAATAGATTCACAACTTTCTCTGACCATGTAAATAAAATTAATAACCAAAAAAAGCTTTGCATTTCTAAATGTCATCAGTTTTCGCGGATTTACTTTCTCTTTTGACAACTTGTAAATAAAGGAATCTGAAACGATATTAAAGAATTTTCGAAATATTTTGTTACAGATTGTTATTTAAAAGTTTAATCATGTTATGTAAAAGTTAAATCAAACCTTTTTTAACGAACTGCTTTCATTTTCTTCCCATACAAAAAGCCCTGTGTCTTTCAAACTATCACATCGTGTAACTGCAACTGTTTTAATACAAATTAAAATTATATTATCTTAATTGAATTTACTTCCATGAAATTAATGTTCGGGATTGATTTAATGAATGTCTGCCATGTTTGCTAAATGAAGTTGACTCTGTTTGTCATTTGATTTCCTATAGAAAAAATCATCTTGAATATGCTGATTTACACTGGTGAGCGTTTAAGGCCCTTGGGCCTCTTGTTAGATGATTTTTTAAATTTTCTCTTTCCACTATTGAAGAACATGTCACGAGGTTGGAAGTCGGTATTTTTCTAGGTTTAGAAACAGCATAATTTGAAGTTAAAATCATGAAAGTGTAAATTTTCAAATCCAGTGTCAGTTACTTAGGTCATGAAGTCAGTGGAAAATGGAATTGAAACTGACCCCAATAAACTAACTGCGTTAACTTCATGGCCAGAACCTCAAAATGTAAAAGATTTAAGGTCTTTCTAGGTTTTGCAGGATATTCCGTAGATTAATCAAATATTATTCTAAGATTGCAAAGCCTTTAAATGATCTTTTGATTTGAAAAAAAAAACAAAACATTGTAAATGGCTATGGGAACCCCCTCAACAAGCTGCTTTTGACATCTTAAGCAAATGCTTTAATCCCTTCCGGTTTTGGCCTATGCTGACTTTAGGAAACCCTTTATTGTCAATATAGATGCTTCGGGTGAGGGTCTGGGGTGCTGTCCTGTATCAGGTTCAAATGGTAAGGGAAAGAGTCATAGCTTATGCCAGCCGAGGTCTAAGAGGTGGTGAACGAAATTACCCTGCTCATAAGTTAGAATTTCTTGTCTTAAATGGGCCCCTTTAACAGAGAAGTTTCACGATTATCTTTATGGTAACAAATTTGCAGGTAACACTGACAACAACCCTTTTGACATATGTACATGTATTTGGTTTCCCTAACTTGATGTACAGGTCATCGTTGGTTTGGCCGTCCCTTTGCTAACCCTATGACTTCACAATCACTTATCCAAGGGTATATCCAATGGGGGATGCTGATGGGTTGTCTAGAAGGCCCCAATCAATCAAATTTCCTGAAGTTGGCACAAGTTTTTATTCAGCCAGTAAGTTTTTAATGACAGTAAGGGGTTAATGGTTTTATTCCTTGTGCAGAAACACTTGGCACAGAGGAATGGGGGGAAGATTCTCCAGAGTCCCTTTCTAGTTCAGGCTAGGTGATATTGACTGGTCTTTTGGAACAGTCAAAGGACCCCACAATTGCCAGGTTGGTCACTTTAGTGGATACTGGTAACGGGCCAACAGGTGGTGCTCTACAGCATGAAGTTTCCTGCTGTTGTTAGGTATTTGAGAGAATGGCCGGAGGCTCCGACTGGAAAACAAATTTTGCCCAAAACAATTAGTTTTCCTCCAAAGATTGGGTTGTTTCGAAGCCTCCATAGTAACTTGGGTCATTTAGAGGCGTGACAGAACTATGTTTCTCATTCGTTCTAGGTTTTTCTGGCCTGAGATGGAGTCCGATTTTAGAGAAAAATCTTAAATCTTGTTCTCGTTGCGTCATGCACAAAACTCCAGTTAAAACAGCAGCAAAACTTGTTAATATTGTTTTCCACTCAGCCAATGGAATTAGTGTGGGATATACTTTTTAACACTTGAAAGATCGAAAGGGGGTTATGAAAATAGTTTGGTGTCAGTACCACTTTAACGCGCTATGCTAAAACAATACCAAAAGAAACCGTTAGGTTCCACTACTGCCAAAGTACTTTTTGAAAACTTTGTTCTACCTATGGCTTTTTCCACTCGTATTCATAGCGACCAAGGTCGTAATTTTGAAAGCAATGTTATTAAGGAACTTTCCAAAAGTCGAGGACACCCCTTACCATCCAATGGGGGAAAAGGTTTGAAACTGAGAGAATGAATCAAACTTTGGGTACACATGTTAGGTACATTGGAAGATACCCAGAAATCAAACTGGCGTGCTTATGTGGCACCTTTGGTTCATGCAAAAAATGCTACAGTTAACAGTAGTAAATGGCTATTCACTTTTTTATTTAATGTTTGGTCGTCATCCGCGCCTTGCGATAGATGAAGTTTTAAACCTGCCCTTTAGCAAATTTTCTCAGGTGGTGTATCTGGGAAGAATATGTAATTCTCTAAGGGATCGGTTAGATTTTGTTATAAATCTGCCGCAGGATCAGCCCAGAATAGAATAGAATATTGAAATTTTAAAAACACCTCAACAGTCGAAAGACGTCATATGGTGTCTAAAACGCTTTAAAATTACGATAAGTCTATAAACAAGTGAATCCCCCACAAACAGGAGAGTAAACACGTTAAATATATCACGTATGTAAAATCAAAGCTTGTTATTATACCAACGTCTTTAATAAAAGCGATCAAGGAATTCAACAAAAAACAGTATAAAAAGGTCTTCATAGATGCCACATTTAAAATAATTTAGTTCTAATAAGACTAATTTAAAATCGACTAAAATATGGTCTGATAGTATACGGTTCCTGGCAAGGAATACATACAGGTTGTTCTTCTCGATTTTTAAAAAATAGGAGTGAGTTAAACGAGTATGTCCTATGCGACAACGATTGATAAACACATTCCCCCTACGCACGGCGCGGGAAGATGGGTACCAAAAACCTAAGGATGGTTGAATAGAATTTAAAACTTATTAAATTGAGCGTTGTCCCAACTGATTGCCATTTTGAAAAGATCAATTTATTTACGAAAGATTTCAATGTAAATGGAATTTTTATATCAGCCTCGTTTAAATCGAGATCAGCCCCGAGATCTATGAAAGACACAAAACAAAGGGTTTTGATCAGAAGGGTTTGAGAAAATTCCATAGGTGGTAACTTCCATACAAGTAGGTGATACAGTTTTAGTCAGAAATGTAGGTTTGGTTGGAAAAAACAAATTAGCTGACAAATGGGATAAAAAACCGTATGTTGTCAAGCAATTCCTTATGAGAATTTACCAATATACCAGGTCGTTAAAGAACATGGTCAAGGCAAACCTAAAATATTGCACAGGAATATGCTTTTAAACCAATTACAAGTATTCCTTTATCATTGGAGGTTGCTCGTGAAAAATTAGAATGAAAACGCCATGAAAATTAAGAGGAAAACATGGATTCAAAAGAGGTTTTTTGATGTTCAAAATTCTTCAGACTCAGAAAAGTGATATTTCTGATGTTTTTCGTTACCTTTATATGTTAAAAATCCATCCCGAATTCTAACAAAAGGGTAACAAACAGATGCCTCTTGGCAGTACTATTCAGGGTGATTCGACTCTGGATTCTGGTCATAATGGTGTTCAGGGTTCTGTATGTTCTACACCATAACAGATTTAGTTGGACAGTGGCGTGATGCCTGTCTGAGGAGCATTTACTGGAAGTGAAACATCCAATATTTCAATTCATTTCACAGGGGAAACAAATTGATAATGGTTCATTATTTGTCAAATAAGTTAGCGCTCCACCATCAAATGAAAGTACCACTGATGGAACTGCGGGGTTACTGCAGGCGGTATTGCTCCATAGAGTTGTATATCCACTCCCCAGAAATTAGGACACGCCCGGTTTAGAAAAATGCCAGATCGTTTTTGGGGATTTTATCATGTATCAGCGGGCAGTATCATTACCTGATTTTGAAATTTTTGTATAGTGCGGGAGAGAATGTCGCAAAGGTCCTTTAGGATTATTGCTGTATTATTGGTCTTTTAAAAATATGTGATATGATTTTAATCCTTTTTGTAATAAATTCAGTTACCTGTCTCATTTATTAGGATGCCAACTTTCTCCCTGAAAGTAGAAACAATAGACAATTATATCTTTTACTTTATGCATGTGGGCAAGTATCATCGAAACGCATTAGTGATATGCATTCATTGCATAGAAATACTGTTTAGAATTATTACATCCAAAGGGTAATTATGTTGTGCTGTTGGTTATGTTAAACATCTGTTATACATGTCCTGTGTATCATATATGTATTGTGTATTTGTATGCATGTTTCTATACCCAATATTGTATTGTGTTTTATCTGTTATTCTGTAGAAATGGAACAATCTTGAAATTGTTCATAATGTGAATTGATATTATGTATTCCTTTTTTAGCTCACCTGAGCACAACATGCTCATGGTGAGCTATTGTGATCGCCTTTTGTCCGTCGTCCGTCCGTCCGTGCGTGCGTGCGTCCGTCCGTCGTCAACAATTTGCTTTAAAACAACATCTCCTCATGAACCGCTGAAGGGATTTAGACCAAACTTCACAGGAATCATCCTTATGATGCCCTCTATCAAAGTTGTACAAATTATTCAGATTGGTTAAAAAAGTAGGTCACAGGAGCTAAAAATAGATTTTAAAAATGCAAACTTTGAAAATCTTCTTCTGCAAAACTGCAAGGCCTAGAGCTTAGATATTTGGTATGTAGCATCATCTTATGGGCCATTCCAAGATTGTACAAATCATAGCCCTACGGTGATAAATGACCCGCACCCAGGGGTCACTTGTTTTACATAGAGTTATATAGGAAAATCTTTAAAAATCTTCTTCTATGAATCCATTAGGCCTAGAGCTAAGATATTTCGTATGTAGCATCATCTAATGGTTCATTACCAAGATTGTTCAAATCATAGCCCTACGGTGATAAATGCCCCCGCACCAGGGTCACTTGTTTACATAGAGTTATATAGGAAAAATTTTAAAAAAACTTCTTCTATGAATCCATAAGGCCCAGAGATTAGATATTTGGTATGAAGCATCATCTTATGGTTTTATTACCAAGATTGTACAAATCATGACCCTATGGTGATAAAAGACCCCGCACCATGGGTCACTTGTTTACATAGAGTTATATAGGAAAAACTTTAAAAATCTTCTTCTATAATCCATTAGGCCTAGAGTTAGATATTTGGTATGAGCATCATCTTATTTGGTTCATTACCAAGATTGTTCAAATCATAGCCAAACGGTGATAAATGCCCCCGCAATAGGGGTCACTTTTTTACATAGGTTTTTTATAGGAAAGCTTTAAAAAAACTTCTTCTATGAAACCATAATGCCTAGAGATTAGATATTTGGTATGTAGCATCATCTTATGGTTCTTTTCCAAGATTGTACAATCATAGCCCACGGTGATAAATGCCCCGGCACCCGGGGTCACTTGTTTTACATAGAGTTATATAGGAAAATGTTTAAAAATCTTCTTTCTAGAACCCAAAAGGGCCTAGAGATTAGTTTTTGGGTATGAAGCATCATCTTAGGGTTTTCATTACCAAGATTGTACAAATAAAGACCCTATGGGGGAAAAATGACCCCGCACCTTTGGGCACTTTTTTTTAACATAGGGGTTATAAAAAAAAAAACTTTAAAAATCTTTTCTTTTAAATCCATTAGGCCTAGAGCTTAATTTTTGGGGTATTAGCATCATTTTAAGGGCCATTACCAAAATTGAAACAAATCAAAAGCCCTCCCGAGATAAATGCCCCCGCACCGGGGGTCACTTGTTTTACATAGAGTTATATGGAAAATCTTTAAAAATCTTCTTCTAGAATCCATTGGGCCTAGAGCTTAGATTTTTGGTATGTACATAAACCCTTATGGTTCATTACCAAGATTGTACAAATCATACCCCTATGGTTTTAAATGACCCCGCACCGGGGGTCCCTTTTTTTTAACATAGAGTTATATAGAAAATCTTTAAAAATCTTTTTCAAATTAATCCATAAGGCCTAAATTAATTTTTTGGGGTATGAACATCACCTTATGGTTTATTCCCAAGTTTGAAACAAATAAATGACCCTATGGTGAAAATCCCCCCGCACCGGGGGTCACTTTTTTAAACAAGATTTAAATAGGAAAATTTTTAAAAAAATTTTCCCTTCTATAAAATCCAGGGGGCCCCTAGAGCTTAGAATTTGGAATGTCCCCATCATCAAAAGGGAAAAATTATCAAATTTTAAAAAGGGGGGCCCCCTTTTGGGAGATAAATGCCCCCGCACAAGTTTCTCCTCTGAAACCATAAGGCCCAGGGGCTTAAAAAATTTGGTGTGTAGTATTGTCGGGGCAAAAATTTTTTTAAGTTTGGGGATTATATCAAAAATTTCTTGTCTTTTTAAAAACCCTTTGAAATCATTGTAGCAATGGTACTCAGGTGAGCGATCCGGGGCCATCAGGGCCCCTTTCCGGGTTTCAAAAAACCCCTATCGGATTAAAGTGGGAAGAAACCCAAAAAATTTTGTATATAAATTCACAAACTTTTGTTGGTTCGAAGTTAATCGAACAATTGGGGTCATATAACAGAGCCCCGTGCAGATTTGTTGAACATTGCCGGGGGTGTCCCCACACTTTATGCTTAAAAACTTTGACATAACTTTTTAAATATTTGCAGGAAAGATGTGATTTGTGACTTTAAATGTCTAAAAAAAAATATAAATGTACAATTTCCTTTTTTTGATCCCAAATGACACGCATTTTTTGTTGAAATCCATTCAGTTCTTCTTTGCAAACCATGCTCGTTGTGATGGGAAAGAAACGGGGGGTGAGGGTTTAAACCGTTAGATCTCCACGCTGTTTTATATTGATGCCCAGTTGGGAAGAAAAAATAAATTTTTTGTATTGTTTAAGCAGGAACTTGATAAATATGTGATTTTAATAAATTAATATTCAACCATTTTGTTTTTTTTACTCGTTTGCAAGCCCAGGAGCCATTTTGTTTAAACAGGGGGAATGTCGCAGATGGTTGTTGTTTAGCGTATTTCCCCGGGTGAGATATGTTCACGCACTCGTTGAGAAAGTTCAGGTTACGGGTTATTACCGTAGTTTATAATGCGGGAAAATATCTCACACTTCCAACTGTTTTTTCATCTCGTTTTAAAATTTACCAATTTGGGCAATTGTGTATAAAGTTTTTTTTTCGTGTGAATTTTTTTATGCGTGGGAAAGATCAAGTATATTGAACACTGGGTGGTTTGGGTACGGCTTTAGGGGTTTTTTGATTCCCAAATTGGGGCAGCATCGATTATCTGATCGATTACCTGTGGTTTAAACTACCGGGGGTATGTATGTGGCTTTGCTGAATCGGGGGGAAAAAATATTTTATTAAAATTCTTCTTTTAAAACTTAACTTCTATATCTTTCCATCTTTTTCTGTAATAGGTGTATGTTCACTTATTTTAAAAAAATATATTTGGATTGATATTTGGGGGTATCATAATAATAATCGGTATGTCTAAATTTTTAAATTTTTTTAAGAAGAGCCCAAAATTGTAAATAAATTCATTTATTCTGAACCCGTTTCAGACGCTCTTCCCTAATTAATAAATTTTTATCCAGATTCCTTCTACTTGTCTTTTTGAACCCCCTTCTACCTGTGACACAAAATAAAGTAAGAATGTCCAGACTCACACCAGGGGGGGAATAAAAATTTCAACTAGGACTCATTCATTTGTAAAATTTGGTATTATTTTAAAAAGAAACAATTTGGTCCTAATCGCTCACCAGAGTACATCATTTTTCTTTAAAAAGATTCAAAAGTTTCTATAAGGAAAAATACACGACCCCTACGGGGCCTTTTTTTCCGACTTCACATCTTGATGCAACTGGGGGAAACAAGATGATCTAAAATTTTAAAATGTATGCGAATTCAGCTGTGACCATTCTTTCATAATTGGATGGACAAAGGGAAAATTGATTTTTCGCATTGCACTTTTTTTCAATGAAAATGACTTTATATCTTTCCCGAAAAATACAACATTACATTGATGTTAAGGGTGTGACTTGGGGAAAATTGGTTATTCTGCCCCCAGGTTTTTCCTCTGTGTTTACTTTTTCTGTAAAAGTAACTTCACATCTTTAAAACTTTTTTACAAAAGTAATTCCCTTATGCAAACTAAAAAATATAAGAAAATAATTTTGGGTTTTGACCATATCCCCGGCGGGGCATAAGTGTATCAGAACCCTTTTTTTTTATCTTTTTAACTTTAAAACCAGGGCAAAATATGCAAACAACAAAAAATATAAAGGGATAAATGAACTTCTCCGAGGGTTCAGTAATAGAGTTCTCTGTTGAAATTTTTTGAAGTGCCTAACTTACGTTTTTAAGTAAATTTTTGCAATAATTGACTAAGTTGCCCATTTGGGAGAAGACTGTTATTTTTTTTAAGAAAATTTCGTCCCGCTGATGGTTGGCTAGTAGTTCCCTTAAATTTTGTCAGTAAAAGAATTTCAAAAATTTTAAAATTTTTATTTTTTTTTTTCTGGAAATTTAATCAAGGTTTTAAAATGAATTGTCAAGAAGTTATGGTACTCCAACGAGCGTTTTAGGGCAATTATGGCCCTCTTGTTTATAGAGTATATAAACCAACCCCATAGGGCCAAATTTTAAGGGATCAACCGTATTTTAGCAATTATGATAAACATTTATGAGGTGACTGTTTGTGCAAAAGGTTCTGACTTGGCTTCAGAGAATAATTTCGAAATTTTTTATAAAATTAGCATCCCCTAGGGGTCTCATTTTTCAAATGGATCAAATTTATTTTAGCAATTATGTTAGACATTCAAGAGGTGATCATTTGTGCCAAATGAAATTAATTTCTGACCATTGGTTTCATATTTATTTCCTTTCCGTTGCCATGGCAATCAGTTTATTTTAGCAACTTTAATGAAGGTTCACCAAAGGATCATCCCTGCCAAGTTTAATCAAATTCTGTTCAGCGGTTTCAGAGATGTTATTGCCTCAATATGTATGCAATTGTATAGTGTATTCGATTCAATTACTCTTACATTTGTCTTTGATTTTTCGGGTAATACTAATAGTTCACCTTGAGCAGTGAGCTAAAAATCACTCAATATTTTGGCAGTTGTGTCAATTGTAGGGGTCTTGTTGAAACTGCTTGACATTGATTAAGATTGCTAGCCTCAATATGTATGCAATTGTATAGTGTATTCGATTCAATTACTCTTACATTTGTCTTTGATTTTTTTCCCTATATATTGGGCCTAATTTCAATTATATCCACAGATAAGCGCCTTATTAGATCCTGAATTTGAAGCTTTCAGAAAAACTGATTACTAGTATTTTGAAACTAGTATCATCGATTCAGAATGGTACTCATCATAAATTCCAAGCACACTGTCAGGCAACAAAAATGGATAGCAGAGATGTTTTGCATTTAGGTATTTCTGAGTCACGTAGCAAATTTAAAGATAGAGATTAAAATTTGCAATGAACTATACATTCAGAATACCGGGTAGTTTGTTACGGTATTCACTGGAACGTTCTAAAACAATTATGTTGAAACGAATTAAAAAACTGCATTTAGTGAGACAGAACATTTATAACGTTTTGAGTTTGGAAAGGTCATATACATTCTGTTACAGTTACAATAGGCAACATTGAGGCTGCTCTTACATTATTTAAGTGTTTGTTACTTGAGAGACAAACATTCTTTGTTTTAAGGTAAAACACAATATTGTAACAGATATTTTTATCATTCTTTTCAATACAATTGAAAATGTGTATTGTATGAGCATATACAATTTAAATGCTTCCTTCCAAGTGTGCGGATGTGATGCATCAATCTTCCAATGTTACATCTCGTAAGTAATGAACAATGAGTCACCGAAAGCGTAAACATATTTTCATCGATTATTCACCTACTCCTGGTGAATATAGATACACTGGTTCCATGATTATTTCAATTTCGAGTATGATTTTTTTGCAGTTATATCTCACCCATGAACTTAGGAGACTTGTTGTCTTTGCTTGAGTTCCTTGTTCATGCGTCCGTCTATTTGTCCATCACAAATCATAAATGCTGCATATCTTTTGAATGGGTTGATGATTTTGAAATAACGGAAATACTAAACAATCTTCACGATGATGAAACGGTACGCAGTGAACATGTTGCTTTGTTCAAGGCAAGAATTAGAGCTAAAATCTTATGACTGTTATTTTTTGTGTTCTATCAACATCACTTGAATTTTTTTGGATGATTTTACTATAT
>CM037789.1:61690507-61740507 GCA_021229015.1 Solen grandis | reverse complement strand
AGAAGCATTTTTAAGCGGTTACAAAAATGACTATCCATATAGAAATGAACATTTGAAGAAATAAGATCTTATACCTATTTAGAGAGGCGAATCCGACTAATATGTACGAATGCGACTGCGTGTACGTGACCAAAACAATGGCAAGTACTCTGCCCCGGAGAACACATTGTGTGTGTTAAGGAACTAGATTACTAGTTATATTTATAGTATAGTATATTTATAGTAAAGTTATTTTACTAATCTAAATAAAAAAGCAACTTTAAAGGACACGACAGCTATGTATATTGCAACTAAAATTATTTTTAGACTGCATGCGCGCATGCGCGTATGTGCGACAATCTTTTAGTACGGCAATTTCAAGTCGAATGACGACAGCCCGGCACGTCAATTTTAACATCTACGCTGAAGAAGTTCTGGTGTTGAAATAATTCATATAGAAACTTGTCGGTTAAGAGAGAAAACTCCAATGTTTTCAAAGCAATAAACAATATCTATATATCTATTAAATATATTCGCCACAGTATCTAAGATAGAACATGTAAAGTAAGCGGCATCTGTCAAGGTAGGTCTACTTTTTTAAGAATTAAAGATTGCAATCGTTTTTGAACCAGACTTGGGTACATTCCACTCTCATTTGCTTGCTCATCCATATTACGGCAATATTTTTATCTGTGTCAACAGAATTAATTTCAAATATAAGGGACATACTCCCGCTCTCTCGTGTACTGAAACTACACATGAAACTAGTACCCAATACTTCGATAGCATTATGGCATTAAAATTGTACTATTCATTAGCTTCTGGTTTCATTATTAATCATTTATTCATTATAGCCATTTCATTATGGATTTTCACTATTTTCATAAACATTTCTCCGTTAATGACACGTGTTCCTAGCTCCAAACTGTGTGAAATACAGTTTAACGGGCTCATCAACCTAACGGGTAATGTAAAATTCTAGTTGATATCTCTCCTCCAATTTGAAGATTGTCACTAGCCATTATTCATTTTACGCTCTATTGCGGTTTATTCAAACTCCATTATGAAAGTTAATATCGTGAGCTTAAATATTAATTTTATGTATCATAACGAGGGATTATCGACTAAGTGTCATAAATATCGGAGAAGCTAAATAAATCACGTTGTATTTCTATTTGTTGAAGTAGCTAGAAATTGTTAGCCTGTCACTTTGAAATGCCTTTCCCCGTTTAGTTATGTTTAATTTCATTTAGTGATTAAATGTTTGCATGCCTACATGCGAGTTCTTTATTTTGTTTAATTAAACATGAAATGTTTAGTGTCGTGTTTGTTGCATAATATAATACGTCTCTCTTGTGCAGCATTCGTTCTGTAAGGCTTCTTTTCGGTCCCTTTAAGAAACATTTTTTCGGAATTTAAGAGTGTATGTTTTTATTATATTTTATGAATATTTGAATAAACAAAAAAGTACTTAAATATAGTTCTTATAGTCACAGTTGTCAATATTTCTTTATATGCATTCATTTATCAATTTGTGTATTATTTATCTATCTATTATTTATTTATTGACGTATTTTTCTCTCAATTTATGCATTTGAAGTATCTAGAATATAAGACTTTACCTTCTGAAACAGGGAAATGAATGATAGGAATTTGAATAAAACAAACCAATGAATTAGATTTTGTTTGTCCATTTGCACGTCTTTGGAGGAAGTCTGAAAGACTCGTAGCATAGATGTAAAGGGTAACCTACAAATATATTTGATAAGTACGTATTTTACCGACTAGTCGTGGATTTTTTTCCGATAAATGTTCAGTGATTCCGTTGATACATAGAATAATAGAACAAAAAGTAGAGTCATACAGTCCTATAATAAATGATTCTATACAATGATATTGATCACAATTACGACTACTTGTGATAAAAAAATAAATGCGAGCAAGTGATTTTCATGAGTAATCAACTTATAGGCATATCTAGTTCTATATCATTTTCGAGTGATCTTTTTGGGTTATCTTTCAATATATCCATATCATTATTTAAAAATGCTGACGCCACTCTGATAAAATGATACGAGTAAAGTGTATTATCTCTTTTTATAAATAATATTAATTACATTGAGTTAAAACTGGTCATTATTTTTTTTTTTTTTACATCCGGTCAAGAAATTGTGATAATACGTATTACTAAATGGTTCCCTAACCTGCTAGAATTTCATGTATGCATTTGTTCTTTATCAAAATGAAGGCCTTGGGCTAGACCTCCGACCGCAACATACTAAAGTCGCTAAAATGGCACTGGTTACTTTCATTTTGGCGCCCAACATATATAACTTTTCAACGCTGTTCCATGACTGGTTCGCCCGGTGTCAGGATAATATGACTGGGTGTGGCATCACGCCACATGTCCACGGCGTGATACTGCAGTATGGCAGTATTTCATCTCTCTCCGGTTTAAATCATCTCAAAATGACTGAAAATCTTTTAGTTGGACATAAAACGCAACAAACAAACAAGCTAAGCTAAATCAAAATAAGTTCGATGTAGTTTTTTCTTTTCCTTTCCTTTTCATTTATATCGTAGAATCAAGTGGTGTATATTTAATCGTTTCCTGTAAATGTTTTGCAGCTCTTAGCTGGAAACGAGACTGGAGTCAATTCTTCATCTCAGCCACCATTGATATTTGAACAGGCATTTCTGTCACTTTGTCAGAAAATCAAGAATAGTCGGTTCACTCTCGCAAGCTGGTAAAACTATATAATTACATGCTGGATATATTGGCAGCGGTTCAGATGTATTCGACACGGAGAATTTGTTGCGAACAAGAGCTCTTAAAAGATATATACAAGCAGTATTTCGATACAGAATTGATTTTCCGAACGGAAACGCTGCCATTTGTTGTTACGTCTCCAAAGCTGCAAATATCATATTGTAATTTAATTTCATGGAATTTAAATGTAAAAAGAGAAACACAATGCCGTTAATGATTACAAATATATTCGAAATTTATTGATCAATTGCTGTATTTATCTAATATTTAGAATGTATGTATGTTTTATAAGGTTGCAGATAATTTCTGATTAATTATGATATATCCCGTATCTTGCTGCATTAACACTTTTATAGTATAGCTAAATCATACATGGTTATTTATCTACGGTAAAACTTATCTTAACATAGCGTATGCATCTACGTAATGCATGGTTGAGTGCCCTATGTTTCATTGCTTTCCCACAATGATGGTATCTCGGACTCAACACGAAATGGGCAGATCTAGACTCATTATGTATTATGGTAATAGAACGAATGCTTTAATGTTGTTTCAACAGCATAAGTGGTAATAAATGGCATCTGTCTGTAGTTGTAATTACTGACCAGCAATGACTGCAAATAAAATATATTGAATTGAAGCTTAGACGCCATTGACCGTGATAGGGGAGAACACAGTGACAGACAGACGTCTTTTTTATGTGTGTTAAGTAGACTGAAAAAAAAAAAAACCTTCGACCATAACGCCCTAGTGTCAGACTTGCTATGAATATAAGGCCACATTTTTAAAGACGCAAGCTTTCAGTCAACTTAACCGTAATATTTCGTCCTGCATAATTAAGGTAATATGGTGAGAACATAAAGAAGCGCTAAGCATCAAAATACTAATGATCTATATCATTTTTGTTCTAAATATGCATATTCAATATATTCAAAAACGCTTGTAGTTATTTTAAATATCCATGGCTACATCAAACAAAGTATCCTTGCATACAAGGCATGAATTTTATAGGACAATGTTAGGTTTTGCTTTAATCATTGTTTTGTTTGCCCATTTTTCTGGTAATCAACTTGATATTTTGCCCAAGAAGACTGAGGGCAACCCTGTTTAAAACAACACCTCCAATCATGTGACCGTAGTATGGACAGGACAAATTTCTTCCGATGGCACCACTTAATGAGGGGTCATGGGATTCTGCAAAGTTATTGTTTTTGAATGGATGCTCGTTGGAGATATTGTTGATGCCTTAAGCTCTTCACACAGCTTTGTTAAAACAAATGTATGAATGTTTGAAAGACTATATTATCGAACCTATTCCTGAATTGTTCTGTCATAATTAATTCACTCACTAATTCAAAGGATCACAAGATGTAAGCTGTCCGGCAAATAAGGCTAGACAGGTGTATCTAATATTTTTAAAACTACAGGAAGCTGTTGTACTATGAACAATGACTGCATATTGACATTCGAATAAGGTATGCTTTGTTTTCATGATATACCATCATCATTCTATTGTAATATATATTTAGCTTCAACGGTGTCGTCGGATGTGAACAAAATAACAGCAAGAATAAAAAGAATGGAGCTATAACAAACTATACTTTATATGCTCCTTGTGACTTCTCCGACCGGAGAAATTTTATGAGCTATTTACATTTGATTCGAAATGATTTTCACAATTCGGAAGCTAGGGAATAGGATGTAATTAACCAAAACAATAATGCGCTACAAACACCTGCAAGGCAACATATTATAAAACTTTTAAATTCCAACTACATCACATTAAATATAGAAACACCCAGTTTTCAACTACAGCTGGCACAAAAATTGCAGCAAATTCACAACATGCCCTACCGAACTAAAAGAAAATACAGGTGGATACCAAACTCTGTCAGGATTATCAAACCTCAACAAGATGGGACATGATACCACATCCAGTCACAATATCCTGACACCGGGCCAACCAGTCCTGAAACTACCCTTATATGATGTGCGCCAAACAAGGGAGCTTTTCCAACTTTATAAATGAGAGAAGTTCAATCATTAAAATTAACATCATTAACTACAAAGCAATAAAATATATTTTTAGGTATTTGTCTTTAATTGCAAGCGGCTTATACATATATACAACTATGTGAGCAAAATACTGACATAGCCCAGAGAAAGTTCATTATGATCAACATCTCTTCACAGATAAATATAAACACAATTTACTAACAGTATTGATTGTTCCAGCTAAACGTTAGCTTATGAGTGAACGTTTTCGGTATGGTAATTAAATTGCTATAAACTCAAATATTAAAAGGAAACATTGTGTCATTTAAATTTCCAGAGATATTCGTCATTTGCGGAAATATAATAATAGGCATTAAGGAGATCACAATAATTGACTTATTAGTCTGAAAGTTATTATGGAAAGCATTATACATTATTAAATGTTGATTTTTATCTATCTATAACTTATTTGGTTGATTGGTTAACGTCACTATTTTAATATCATTACGCCTCTGACTGTTGCTTCGAGTACCGGTCTGATCACCAAGGATGACTATAGTTGTATTGCTAGTGCAAACCTTTGCCTCTCTTATTGTAATTAAGGTAATCCGTCCATCATTAAATTGTGATCATGGTCCATCAAGTGATCATGAGAATTTTAAAATAAATGCAAGCCTTTGAGACTATGAGCAAAACAGCCTGTAACTCCATGTCAATGGACGCTGCATCTTCACTGAAGTCTTTTAAAGAATTTGAAGGGAATTTAATGATGAATGGATTACCATAATTGAAGTCACTATATAACTGAAATAACTGAAAAACTGCCGCCTCAATTGAAACTATTCGTATATACACTATTTTCATATCTATATTCCTGATTTTATTCGTAATAATGATTTAAAGAAAATGACACTCTATATAACTATCATGTTGGTATCCTTATTTAAACAAAATACATGTATAGTCATACCTGTATAAAGCGGTAAGTCAAAGGAACGAGAGAACGTGACCGCTTAACAAAGGTGATCGCGAAATGAAGGTTAAACGTATAACAAAATGCTATAGTTTAGTAA
Source organism: Solen grandis (assembly GCA_021229015.1). Classification (NCBI taxonomy): domain Eukaryota; kingdom Metazoa; phylum Mollusca; class Bivalvia; order Adapedonta; family Solenidae; genus Solen; species Solen grandis. The sequence goes on along the minus strand of CM037789.1, from coordinate 61,734,690 downwards.
TATTAAAACGGACCGCTAAATGTATGTTGGCCGCTTAATACAGGTGGTCGCTAATACAGGCTCATCCGTACATTAACATGACATTTTTTCAGAAGAAGTCATAAGGCCTACAGAGAAATGGAAAATCAATAAAAATGATAACTAGCGAAATGAAAATCAAGTTTGATGTCTGTGAATGTCGTTGAATTCAATCTGTTCTGGACGTAAAATTAAAGGACGATTGCCAGTATAATCTTCAGAAGACATTTTATTCGTCAATAAAAAAACTCCTTGGGCAATAATCGTTTTCGGCGAAAAAAAATCTCGTTTACGGAGGACATGTATTTTAATTAAGAAGTAACACCCCACCATTCCTTCCCAAGCGTGATAAAATCCTAATACAAATTGCAGTACTCCGGCTGCACTGTATTTCTTTTTTCCTACTTTTCCTAGCAAAAAGTACAATTATTCCGTCTTATTTGCATGTTTAATACGTTTCATTTGCACTTGGCATCGATGTTTCTATAATTGCATTATTTGTAAACAGTCCTGAACCGAAAGAAAAGTCGCATTGTCTCCAATACAACAGACAGGGTCAGCAATCCATATTAGGCAGATATCGGCATTTTTATATCAAATGATTATTTTTGCCTTTCATTCTAAGGAGAAAAAAAATGTATATTTAATTCAATATTTTCAGAAAAGTATCTATTCATTAATAATCAAAATCAATAATGTAATACATTTGTAAAAAAAATGATAATAAACCCCTTGCCAATGTGTTAAAAAAAGAACGCTCGCAATTAAAAAGAGAACTGCAAGATTCTCGCTCGTGTAAAGATACAAAAAAGATTTACGAATTAGAGAGGGGATAAAACTTTTTCAAATTAATGTAGCCTCCATTGATGTATTTCTGATAACATGAGCCGGTGGCTCAAGAGAGAAACACCACAACCGATCAGTCATGCTATGAACCTTCCAATGTGTTTCGCAGTTTCAATTTTCTTTCTAATAAACTAGAGTTGTGGTACAGTCTTTTATCAATTGAGAAACTTTGCTAAAAAATAGAGAAATATTGACCACAGAATCCTCAGAGAAATTCTATGGATTTTAGGTCCGAGGAGGGAGATGTTTAAATCAGTGAGATAGAAAATGATATTTAGAGAGCCTGTCTCATTTCTTTCTTAAAGCATAGATCAAAAAGTGTAGGAAATGATAAGATCAAATCATGGGAGATAGAAATGTAAATTCATAAAATTTCAATTCTAGACATGACATCTTCGCAAAATGGAAGGGCTAGTGGATTTAAGTGAAATATATCCCCATGTTACAATATAAATGTGAGAGCAAGAGACGAAAATGTTGTTTCGTTTTCAATCGCGACCGATCTTTTAATGAATGTCCACACTCCTTGTTTAAGCGTCCAACTGCAAATCAATAAACGGACATGTTTTCTACCAGTGTCAAGTAGCCTGAGCATGCATATTTGTTTGGTGGGGATTAAATTACAGTCATTTTTAGATTTTGTAAAAATATAGTTCTGCTTCACTGCTTCACAGCGATATTACACCGTAAACAAGTGGCATGATAACACTACATAGGCATATCATTTGGACACTGGTTCAATTATTTCAATACATGTATATAAAAAAACAACCTTATTTGCTTCGCCAAAAGCATTGGAAATGTCTACGCACCATTCTACGTACTTCGGTATGTAGAAGTATGTAGTGTAGGAAACAGCAACAATTTGGCAATTTATTCTTTTTCGATTTGGAAACAGGTGTTCATACCCTTAAGCTACATCTCGGCAGTTCTTGTTTGGACCAGGCTTTTACCATAAAGTGTCTAAAAATAACAGGCTCAATAATACCGACACTGATGCAGCACTGTGACGTGACTTGACTATTTGAGTTTATCGTCGCTTCGACAGTATTTTAGTCATAAAGCGACGTCCAGCTAATTACAGGTGGAGAAAGACCCCGATTGCACAGAACTCCGGGTAGAAACACCGACCTACCGCAAGCCAGCTGGAAGGCTTCCTCACATGAATATCCGAATAACCCTGCCGGGATTCGAACCCACGCGGCGAAGGGCTGACCTCTTTACAACAATCGAAAGACCTATTTCTATGTTTTACTGCAGGGCACTAAATACAACTTTTCAGTTTTATCAGTTGTAAAATGAAAGCCTGGTTTCCCATTCATAACTAGGTCAATTAAATACAAACAATTTTACAGACACAATCTTGTGTTCTTTTGTGTAAACCAGGTTTACTATTGACTACCGGTTATCCCAGTGTATCTATTAGCTTGCAAATAAGTAAGTCAATTAGAGTACATATGTACATAAATACCTGAAAATCTATCAATTACATATTCGTTACCAATATGTGTTCTCTGAAAACAATCTTCCTCCGGACTTAATGCACATACTATCAGCACATTACCAATGGTATTCTTGTAACTATTTTATAAGCAATAATATTCGTTAAGTCTGTTTGTGTTCATCATTTTTACTTTGTTTTATGTTTCCGATCGTTTTACTTTACTTGAGTTCATCTGTTACAAGTAAACATTTTTGTCGCTTCATTTATTTTTTTTATAAATCATGAAGTTGACGTATTTATACTTAAAGATTTGTTATCAAACAACATGTTATGTACTTATATGATATTACACTAACAAAGGTATTAAGTAAACACAATAACTTAGAAAAAGGAGAGAAAAAAACAACAAATAAGATAAGTGTAGCTTGTGCTGACAACAGGCTGGTGGCTTCAGTGATATGTCACTTACAGTTAGGTTCAGCCATTTCCTTTCTGTTGTATATAGCTTCTCCTGCCGTCAGGCAACGCTGGGCAGTAAAGTTGCTTAATTATACTGTCTCCCTTCTTCCTTATTTCCTCCCATAACACATTATAAAGCTCCCTTGGAAGTCAGCAAGCGTGAAATAAGCGTGTGAATGTCAGTCCATGCCATTTTATGGTGGTGGAAGTTAAAATGGAAATGCCTACATATCTCAGTTTAACTACTGACTCATTACGCCAGGCAGTGTTTTGAATGTATACTGTTTTGATGATCTGTCTGCTATGTGTGGCAGTTACTTTATTTTCAAATTGAAATGTCTCCGAAGCAAATTGAAACATAGCTTTGATTATGTTAATTCAAGTAAAGCGCATCATTTAACTTGGCTGGTAATTACCCATTTCTTCATTCAAAAGTATTCATTGTTTCCTATTATCTTGTAAAGATTATGGTAATATTCAATTAGATAGATTTTACTTAAATTAGTTGGCAACCAATGCGATATAAGCGTCCAATTATAGTTCATGGATGGATGGAAATAAAGCCAAATTACGTTGACCTTGAATTTAAACAAATGTAAAGTGGCACAAATGCAATTTGAAACTCCCGGCACTATAGTGGTTTTTGGCAAGAGAAACTGAAAATAAACTTTGAAACCAAGACATGAAACTACAACACACACTCTCTCTCTCTCTCTCGTTTCCTCTTTAACTCATATCGTAGACAAAATGTAATCTCATAATGCTGAAATGAGTAACATTTTATTTCCTGAAATTATGCATTACTTCAGTAGAATTATAAAAAAATATATGTAATCATAGTTATTTCGCTGGAAATATCAGATTACGAAAGAATTACGTCTTTTCTGAACAACAAATTCTATGTTAATCCTAAAAATGGAATAAAAAAATACCTCGCTGCAGTTAACGTTTGATTTGCTGTGAGAAGAAAGTTAACGAAATTGAATTAAATTAAAATACATAACTCTAAATGTTTGTGCAATCAAGACCCGTTAAACGTTATTTACTTTTAATTACTTCTCACTTTTAACAGTTCTAGAAATTGTTACATCTGAGAGTAATAATTAATCAAGTGTGTCTTTTTTCGTGAACAGCTTTCTCACTGTGTCTATATTTGGCCAAGGTGCTAAATTGGAATTCTTCTTTTCAAAAAATAGCAGCCCTTTGTTACCGTCATATTGTTCTCAATGGAAAAAAACCCATGAGTCATAGCAGCTTTCTTCTGCTGAAGTATAGACTCCTGCAATGCTGTGTTGCATACATAAGTTAAAAGCTTTCCAGGAGAAGAATTAGTTGTGTAAGTAAAGCTCAAAATAGTCTCAAATTTGTTACATTTGAATTATTCATTCCGCAATAGATGATGTGCGAAATGTTCAACTTCACGAGAGAAAACCTTGTATAGTTCATTTCAGCCATTATACGATGAACAAAATTCTGATTGAGCAGATGAGAATGTCTTATTTTCTAACACCGACAATGTAGGGATTGAATGTCTCAGAAATAATTAAAATAGAATTCAACAATTTTTAGGGGGGGGGGGGGGTTATAGAACAGCAAAATTCCTATGTATGTCCATAAACAATGATAATAGAATATAAATAAATACATGCACGAAAAGTTATCAAATCCGTTTAAAAGAAGAATTTAGAATATTTAAGAATGGAAAGGAAAATGATTATAAAACATGTTAACATAATTCTCTTTGACTTTATTCATTTTTTAGTACCATTTTTATCAGGCATTACGTAAAAAGTAGAGAGGAAATATTATGAAGTAAACATGAACTGATTTTTTTAAAGTAATCTGGTAAATGTAGGAGAATAAAATAACATTTTCCATGATATATAAAGACAGAATTTAATCTATATAATATAAAAGTACATGGAACTTAAGGTAATCCATCATCATTAAATTGCGATCATGGCCTATCAAGTGCTTATGGAAACTTTATACTAAATGCAAGCCTTTATGCACTTGTCACACTCTGCATATAAGAGAAATGTATGAATAGCGTTCCAAACATTGCTTAAATGTACAACTTTTGAGCGTATGAACCAAACTTTAGACAATTTTTACAAACTACAAGTACATTGCATGAGAAACGTACGCGAGCGTATGTCGAATTATGTCACCGTCAGTTTGGCGTATATCAGCCTAAGAGAAGCGTATGCGAGCGTAGGAGTCACGTGTGCATAACGTATGTGAACGTATGAGAAGCGTCCTCAAGTTTCATCCCTATATTTCTATGTAGTGTCAGTTGAAATACACAAAGGATCTGTAGAAACCAAATGCTTCTAAAATTATTCTCTCATAGCGCTTCCAACCTATCAACATTTCTGATCCCCTATGTTACCGTGTAGGGTCATTATCAAACCCTATAATAAATGCAATACACTATACGCCAATCACTCGTTAGGTATATAGTTACATACGCCAGTCAGTCGTTAGACGTACGTTAAATACGTTACTCAATCGTCAGGCAAACGTTACGATGACGCTACTGATACGCAATTCATACGCTAGATTTACTGGCCAACTTCACGTCAACGTATTAAAAACGTTTTTGACCTATAAGTAACGTACGTTTAGCGTCACTCTAGCGTATTCAGCTTGTACACAAATGTACCTAGCGTAGGATGAACGTATTTGTAACAAATAATTCATACGCTCACATACGCTGAAAAAGATTTGAACATGTTCAAAATTATTGTTCAGCCTCTACGTATGCGATCGTACACCGACATATGACAGCGTGACTGAAACTTATGCCTAGCCTACCCCTAGCGTATATCTGCGTATGAGCAATTTTCTCATACGTTTACATGCGTTATTGCCATACGCTACAGTGTGACAGCCCCATTATAGACTTATTTCTAAGTCAATAGATACTTGCATCTGCACTGAAATCCTTTTAAGCTTTAGAAGCATCATGATTACAATTTAATGATTGATGGATAACCTTCATTACTGGGCATTTTGATGTTGCTTATTTGACTATAATTTACTCTACATTGTTCTGCGATCGAAACTGTACATGATTTTGTAGCACCAGGTATCGACCGTCCCCTAAGATCGCAATATGAAACATTTCGATGTTTATCTAATTTGCTTAAGGCAACAATGAATGTACCAGTAATTTGTGTAAAATACAAAAAAAAATTATTGATTTCTCTCAGGCTATATGTCATTGCCGTTGGGGACAGTAACGAACATTAATATCTTCGGAGTGATTGTCGTCCATACTAAATACATTGCGTGAAGTCACGCAATCCTTACTTACATGGACAGTATACAGTCAGGATAGAGATCCATTGAAGACTTTTTTGTGTCTACAATAGCTATCAATATTAGTGTTAGCTTTGGTGGCCAGAAAGTATTTACATTGCATCGCCAATATTGCAATAAAATACGATAGAGATGCATTGATTCGTTATATTTGAGCAAATATACCACAAACAACGAAAATACAATTACACAAAAATGCTTTTCAGAAAAAAAAAATACTTCAAATATTCTTATCGTTACTATCTCTTTCTCTATCTCCCTCGCTTACAGATACACCAAAATCTCCTTATTAAATTTGTTAACATTTAATAACTAAATACGTCTGGTAATACCATAATATTTCAGGATCTTTAAGAAGCCGTGTTATTCATCAGGTTTAGGTGACACATTAATATGTTTTAACAGCTAAATAAGCTGATCACAATCCTTAAAGCCTCCTTGTCTGTTGCCTTTTATCAACTATTCATCCCATCCAGCAGTAAAAATAAAGGATAAAAACTTAACCATTCAGATTAACATAAACTATGATGCTGATGCTACCACTCATATCACGGTGACAAATGGTAGCATTAATAAAACTTACAAATGTAATGTTACAATAATAAAAATATTATATCTACAATAAAAAATCTAAAGCACTGGCATCTAAATAAATAAGATGTGTTATATTTGAATGAAAGTCAGTCAAACTGAGATCATTTAACTTTACAAAGTACTTGAATCATGAAGAGACGGCTGTTGAAAATCAAGTGTTCGGTACTATCTTTTAGAAGATATCTATGAATTATAGAATGCGTTTTCAAGGGCCCATCATTTTAACCAATATCCAGGACGATTTACATCATGGTGGAGAGAAATTGTCTTACATTTTGTCTCAAATCTAATTTGGAATTTTCTGGAATCTTTTAGGCTTGAGACATAAGATGCAGGCAAATCGAATCTGACTTCAGTTAATGTTCTAGGGAATAAGATACATTCTGTAAACATATTTGATACTTTAGATCCATATACTGATGAAGCAGAGTTTGCAAATTGACGTTGTGTAATTTCATAATGAAGATGTAGTGAATTTCGAATTCTTTGTTTGATAATAAACATGTTAAATGTCCAACTATCAAGGCGGGCAAATTAAAGAGCTTCACAGGGTTAAAACAAAATCTTAAGGACACTTACATTTCATATTAATACAATTTTCATGAAAAAGAGAAGATACAATAACATTGGCATATTGTTAACTAACACAAATGGTACATGATGTGAAAATATATTTTGAAAAATAATAGTGAAACGTTGATCAAATCACGCCATTTAGCATTTTGTATGGATGTCAAATACTCTCATTGTTTATATTTTGCATTGACTAGTATTCAAGAAGACGACCCGTCATTGGAAATAATATGCATTTGAATGACTTTCACTGAATCATCATTTGTTTACCTGCTGCGTCATCAATTTATGCACTCTCGATTCGTTAATGAAGGCATATATGGAACAAGACAGAAATGAGGAATATGCAAATCAGGTATTTTTGTAAACAATTGAAGAACCTTAGGTAAAATATTCTTTCGTATTTATGCATTGTAGTAATGTTGTCGTTAATGTTTATGTACATATTGCCTCTCCTAACAAATCTATGACATACATTTTCCTTTGCAAGAAAAATGTGCCTTTAAAGCATGATAATCAAGTAGTAAATAAATAAATGCTAAACAGCGCATTTCTTTTTTCTAAATTGTACCAAAAGAGAACGGTAAAATCATAGTGCAATGATCTTTTGACAAAAAATATCAGTAATGATAATAAAATGCCATTGTTTTGGGGAACCAAAGTTTTTCCCACACATACTATATACCATTATATAACATTTGTTACATAATGTACCAATTTGTATATATTCTATACCGAGAACTGGTCATTATCACTGCATTGCATCCTTTTTATATTGTGCAGCAACTCCTAAAAATGGCAGATGCATTCGATAAACCGTGTGAACCTGCCATACATAGAGTACACAAGTAACATATAGTATGAACAAGTGCAGTTTTGCTTGGATATGTTCTGAAAACAAAAAGACCGACTGCCAGTGTCGAAAAGTGGTTCATGTACGAGTATAACGTACTAACGAACATGAAAATCTAATATATGAAATAAATCATCCCCATTTTTTTACACTTTAATATGTATCAATGTTTAATGTATATCAGTGTAGTATGTGTTTTTCTTTCCGACCAAGCCCATACACAAATCATGAACATTGCATAAGCATGAAAAATGATAAATGCAGATTGTGAAATGAAATGTTTCATACACACATGTATGATAACAAAAAGAATTTTGTAAGGTCTTCCTTGTGTTTTACATTATTCAGTTTAAATAAAAAGTGATGTCAGATTACTGAAGCAGCCCTTATTCATATTGAAGCTTAGCATCCTATTTTTGATAAATTATTCGTTAGAATCAGATCAAATAAATGTGTATCTCGTTATTTTATTTCGCTTTAAAAAAAAACAACAGAAAAAGCCCTAAAAATGAGTTTTAAAAAAATAGGTAGTGAATAGAAAGGAAATTTATTAAATTATTAAAAACATTAACAGCCGTGATGCACATTTATTATCACGTATTCTTGAGAGTTTGTGTTGAAATTCTTGCCCGTGTCTATCCGTAATCTCTTGTTCTATTTCATGTTCCCACTGGCCATATATACACAGATGTTGCTATAATTGATCAAAGTAAACTGAATCGATACATGGTCAAAAGCGTACTGTCAAACACAGATTCCTTTCTCCAATATTTTTTTAATTGATAACCTTTACTCCACTGCTTGGAGAAAATATCAATACTAATTAAACTAGTGATTTTTTCGATGATTTGCTTAATGTAGTAAAAAGACTGTAATATTTGTTTTCAAATAAAAGTAAGTGATTATAAACGTTCACCTTTAAAAGGTTTCCGTACTATTCTACTAGTTATAACTCTGTTTACAAGCCAAATAATGGCTCTCACGAACTGGCGCTATTCTTTGGGGCCAGACATTAAACTAAATATTGACTTGTATAGAGCCTGGGACAATACAAGATGGGCCACGGCATTGATATTATTTTCATTTCTTTATTTTCAGATCGTATTTTAAGTGATAAAATATGTCATATTTAATGTAATTTATTACTATTTGATTGGTATTCTTGGTGTAAATGCTGATTAATTTTACGTATATCGCGATAATGCTTTAAATATCATTTATTTACACGTATATATGCATTTGAGGTATAAATTTACATTTGGTACAATTTACTGTTGTTGATGCATAATCTTCATTTGTTTAATGGTGGAATAAACCAGAGGCTAGTACTTGCAAACTTCTAGAAACCTATTATTTACCATCAATATGTGTAATCACGCGATCCTATTGTAGTCTCCCGTCACATACCACAGTTTGTTTCTGCCAGATATGTTGACACGTATTCAGAAATATGGATTTGGTACAAATGCTGTAATACACTCCTGTGTTTTGTATCAATAAATATTTCAATTTTCTCTTTGAAGTCGAATAAACAGACTTTTTTTCTCTCTATAGTCATAGAAATATTGTGAAATGTTTGTCAGTTGTTTTAACAGATTGGTCTAAAGGAACAAAAAGATTCATTGAATGGAATGTATTCTGAGGTAGTAAAAGAAAGTTTGAATTAAATTATTCAATAATTAACTTAAACTTCTTTTGAATTCTAGCTAGTCGTTTATTCTATCTGTGTACTCTGTGTGACCATACCTCGTGGTATATGACGTCATTTATAGCTATCAAAAGCAGCATATTTTGCTTCGATTCGGGGAGGAAAAAGGGAAAAGAACCTCGTGGTATGACCACACCGATACTATCTCCGCCTGTAATAGCTGCACAACGCTATATGACTGAAAAATACCATCACAAAAATAACAAGAACGACAACTTAGTCTAAATTTAAGACGTGTTTGTATACATGCATGACCTTATTACATTAACCAATAAGCTTATTTCAGAAAATTATTATTAATTGTACCATCTTTAATTCAAAACTTTTTATCAAGTAACATACAGTCTAACATTATGTAACAGGCCTTATAGATATTTTGATATATCACTCAGTCTGGCCCCGAGGCTATAAACATTTTTCGTGCTCAACTCGAGTTTATGCTTAAAGTTCAATTGTACTAATCAGTTAAGTTTTTCAAATTTTGCTGTACTTTCTCTGTTCCACAATTAGCCCCTACTACAATTTACATAAAGTCACTATCAATGTTACTCAATTTGTTTTGATATACATAAAATAAGCAAGCCAAGTTTCGGTCTCAAACTGAGTTGAGTTGGAAAAAGTTTTATAACCCCGGGGCCTTGTAATAAATGGCGAACAACCAAAATCACTGTATTCATCCGCCGTGTATTATTGTGCTACTTATACAATTATAAAACGCATGCATATATTTATTAGTCTTGTTATTTATAAATGGATAGAGTAGAAAGGTCTAAACAGCCACACTTTTTCAAAACATCGTTTCGGTTTTCATAATATTCATTACCATCATAGAATGCAACGAGACTTCATTAAGTAGGGTGGACATTCATGAATTCTCAAACGCATATAATTTATAATGTAAATAATCTCAAAATACAATATCATAACTAAACTAAATTTGTTTAATGAATATCCATTGACGTCAATGAAATCAAAAGCTCTGTACTTTAGTTTCTGTGGCGTATTCATTTAATTTTAAACCAAACAGCTGTCGTCAAGTGTACGGGCGTCGGGGAAACACGCATGAAAACATAAAAAAACAGCTGTTACGTAGCGATGTGTGATAACAGAATCATTATTTCTCGACTATCATATATCTATTTATATATCAAAATATACTGTATACACGAGAAAAGGGTGATAATGTTTCACAGTAATTTACATATTTAAGCATATTGATGGACTGACAGTTTTTGGACATGTGATCAACATTTTACACAATACTGTTAATATGACCATTGAGTACATATGTTATACTTCTTCACTGTAATACATGATACTTTGGGGGGAAAGTACATTATAAACGTCGAAAATAAAACATTTTGTATTCTCTCATGATCATATGCTTATGTGAAGACAATAGTCTTTTTCGTGAAACATGTCATTGTTATACGCCCGTACAAAGTTTGTACGGACGTATAATGTTTTCACCCATGGCGTTCGGGCGGGTGGGCGGCGTCCTTAGCAGTGTCCGGACTCCTTTTCAAACAGTTTTGATCCGATCCTCTTCAATCTTGCTGGCAGATGTATGGGCATAATATCTAGGAAAAGTTCGATTTCCAGCCAAATCGCCCCAGGCTCTCCTGGATAATGGCCCTTGATTTGTTGCAAATATGTGAAATTAACAGTGTCTGGACTCCTATTCAAACAGTTTTGATTCAATCCTCTTCAAACCTGCTGACAATGTATATGGGCATAATATCTCAGCCAAGTTTGATTTCCAGTCGAATCATCCCAAGCACTCTGGATTATGGCCCTTGCTTTGTTGAAAATATATTTAATTACCAGTATCTTGACTACTATTTAAAGTGTTTTTATCCTCTTCAAACTTGCTGACAATTTGTATGGGCATAATACCTCGGCCAAAATCGATTTCCAACCAAATCACCCTAGGAACACCAGGATTATGGCCTTTGGTTTGTTTGGGCATGGTGCATTTCAGGACAGCACATATTACGGACGTATTATGCTTCGACTCTCGGAAGTCTTGTTTGTCTATTGTAGTTTGTTGCATGTCTTTGAATACAGATAGTCACGCTTTTCTCATATATATAACGAGCATCTAAATGATTTTGTGTACCGTTATATTTATTCATATTTATGCCTGCCATTGCAAATTTTAATGGAACAATGATTATTATGTGATAAAATCGGATAAATTATGTTATTTGTATTTTTGTAATTTGAAATTATGTAATTTCTGACAATCACTCGTCCACGCTTTATGGTAAATCTAGTTATTTTATTCCATCGAGTGAACTTCAAATATTGTATGGTGGGGCCGCCGTGGTCGAGCGGTCACAGTCATGGACTACAAATCTCTCAGCCCCTTACCGCTGTGGGTTCGAATCCCGGTAGGGACTTCGGATTTTTCATGTGAGGAAGCCTTCCAGCTGGCTTGCGGTAGGTCGGTGGTTCTACCCGGGTACCACTGTGTACTCGGGGTCTTCCTCCACCTGTAATTAGCTGGACGTCGCTATATGATTGAAATACTATCGCAGCGACGGTAAACCCCAATACAACAACAACAAATATTGTATTCTCACGAGTGGCGAAGCTACAATTTTCGAAGTTCACGAGATGAAACAAAATGTTGCATCTTCCACAGAGACGAACATTTTTTCTTCTTATCTTATGTTGGAAAGAGTAAAATTGCATTTTTTAAAAAAATCACTCTGAAATTATCTATAATTAGTTATTTTTGTCACAGTTACCCACACAAAAACATAAAATAATCCTATTCAACGTTCGTCATGACATTCGACGTTTTGAAATTGAAATTATATTACATAGTTATATTTACATTTTTACCAAATTTACATATGTATGATTATGTCATTTGTTTACGGAATATCATAGGTGATAAATTAATGTTCAGTCAAGAATTTTGGTCGTATAGGTTCATTTTTGCTATCAGTATTTACGGAAAATATATTGTGTTTAGGTTAACCATTACAATAATGATTCTCTATCTTACAGTGGCAGAAGTGAGGAATGTCATGCAAACAAATATCGTTTGTTTGTTTGTTGGGTTTAACGTCACACCGACAGTATTTCAGTCATTTGGAGACGATGTCTACTTGAGACAGACATAGTGCTGCCACACTGCAGTTTCACGCCGTAGACATGTGGCATGATACCACTCCCAGTCACATTATCACATTATCCTGACACCGGGCCAACCAGTCCTGCAACTACCCTTATATGCTGAGCGCCAAGCAAATATGATTGTAAATTGACAGTCATTATCTATATTAAGATTAAGGCAATACAGTACAAATTGATAATAACGTAGAACGTAGAACATTTAAACTTCATTATTAATTGCATATTTTAATGGATGCATATCTCTTCTGACTTATATTCTGAATCACATGTTTATGAAAATGAACATTATTGAAAAATGGACATCATAGTTTTTTATTACTTGATCAATGCTTGAAAGGATTGATAACTATAACTCAATTTGAACGCACTGTACTAGAAGGCTTCCAACATTCATACAAGCCATTTGCCAATATCTGATATAATGTGACCTTTGACTTTGCTTTTATTATTGAAATCCACGTGTTGTGATAGAATAATCTGAAAGGGAAGGGACATTGTTATTGATGTTTCACGTGCATACCATCGGGTGGGTCCTAATGAAGCAGTCACTGGAAAGTTGTGTGCGCTTTTGAGCAATATATCTAATCAATTATTTACTTGTGAAATATTCGGCGCTTTGTTTGCACCTGTAATTTTATGAGCTTATTATAAAATTCCGGTTTATCATTCACGATGTAATAATTAATCATGCATGATTTTCACGGTGTATATAATTTGTATTTGTCAATGACATATTTTGACTCTATTTCTCAACTGAAATGTGCCATGCCACTATAACTTTCCATGATAATAAAAATAACGATAACATCTTATATAATTACATGTGGACCTATTTTTAGTATTTCAATTTATAACCTTATGTAAAGTCGAAATAGTGATATGTAAATATCGGTATGCATACTAAACCTGTTTTTCATCATATGAAATCTTGTTTAATTGAAGACTCTTATATGGTTATAAAAAGAATTTCGTGGGTACATTTACTCGTGGACTCATGTCCTAGAAAACTCGAAGGTTATTAAAGGAACGTCTTGGATATAGGTTAAAAAAAAAAAGGAATCAACGAAAATGATATCACCATATCAATCATATCGTTATAATAATTCTGCATGTACATTTAATCGAGGATGAACTACTAGATGGATTACATTAACAGCAATAATGGATTCATTTTTATAAAATATAAATTAGTTTGTTTTTTTTTAACTTTCACATTCCATTAATGATTTGTCACGTGGTATAACTCATTAATTTAAAACCTAGTTCAATATAGATCTCTCAACAAAATATGCCCCGTGAACTTATCATGTTACAGCAAAGTCATTAAATATTGTTAACATTATATTTCGCTAAATCGATCATAATACAAATTCACGGATACTCATATTCGCGAACATTGATCCACTGTCGATATTCATGTTCGCGGATTGTACCATGCATCAGAGCAACCAAAATACTACACACCGTGTGTTTCATGTTTCCTGACAACAAACTGTTATACATGTGAACTCATCCAAACACGTCTACCAATGTCAAATTATCAAGTATACGACACTGTTAATATGCACAGAAAAAAAGTATCGACCTTCTTAATCATTTGCTCCCTTAGGAATTTTGAATATGAACACGTCTTTAAATTACAACAAAAATGAATTAGAAAGAAAAAAAATATTTCATCAGTTACTTTGATTTCCACAGAAATTGAGAGAAGAATGTTATCATGCAATATAACAATTGAAATTTAATGACATCATGCAACATTTTAATATTACGTCATCTGCCAAGGGCATTTGATAACATTTGATAATTATACGTTTTTATTGATTGGATTGTGCATACATCTTCTGAATTCGTTTCATGTTCGAGTAACCAATAGACAGGTAAAAATCACAAACGAATGGATAGACAGACAGAGATATTTAGGTTGTTTTTATTTCAATTAATGGCATTTGTCATTCGCCACAGAAGTGGGGTTATATTATATAGGATCCACGCTCGTCACGCCACGCTCCGTATCGTGACGTCATGTCCGGTTCTTCATTCACATAACAGAAAGACAAGGTGGAATGCGGGGGTAATAGTCAGTTTTAGTGATAGTTCTACTACCATACCGTTGAATGAGAGAAAGAGAGAGAGAAAGAGAGAGATATTCTAATATGGCGTCATCAGTATGTGTGTTTACACTACAACAGAATTTACCATCAGGGACTACCTAGAAAATCGATTATTGCATTTTTGTTATAACGTTATCAGAACAATTCACGGCTCTATCGAATATTTTCTTATTTTCATTCCTGAAAGGAAATATCTTAGTCAAATAATTATTGTTTTGCGAAAAATATCATTATATTATTTAAAAAGATAAATAGATTAGCAAAGTATATATTCGATATATATCAATAAAATTTAAATGTCTTGCGCATTTAGTACATTTTTACCCCCCCCCCCCCCACCCCACCAAAAAAAAAAAAAAATGAAATAAAATAAAAACATAATGACATTTTGACATTTATACTTTATTGTAACATCAATGGTTTAAATTGAGGTAGGTATTTAACACATCCAAGGAATAAACCCGAATCATCTGCTGCTTGGGGAAATAAATCTATTTATCAAGTTAGTAACAACTAACCTGTTTCGAATTTAGATCACTTTTTAGTATCTAATCAATGCACAAAATTTCTTAATTATTATGTATTTAAATATGCATGGGGAAATTAAACAAGAGGAAATTAATCAATTGTTTAAGAATATAATTACTATCTGCAGAGGTTATGCAAAGTCCAAAAACAGACTTTAGAATATCTCTTTCGATGAATTATAAAATATGAAAGTAAATGTAATGGCATGTCAGTACATTTATAAATAGGAAAATAAAACGAAGTTTTCATTAACCTTTCAGAAAATAAATCTGTTCTCTGGAAAAAAAATCAATGCAGATGATAAATGGTCAGGAACATTGTATTCAAATCATATACAACAATTGCTGATAAGACACGACATGCGGTATATGGTATTACTGACCTGTACATATTTTCCCACAGCACTGTCAGTGATATACCCCAGGATTGGTATCCCTAACGGACGTGCGATCTGACTGACCGTCTGTACGGTACGTTGGCGGCCAACCACCAGAACGGCCCTCGGGTCCCAACCGTCAAAAAACGAACATAGTTTCGTGAAAGACGAGTAAATGTCCTCGGACACAGATGTGGCGCGGACATCGATACTGTAATTCCGGTCCAACAGCAACTGGTTCTCATTATAAGCCCTTAAAAATATTTGCTCGTTTAGTGGAAACTCATTGACGTCGAACACCGCTCCTAATCCCAAATTCTGGTTCAAAGTAAGCCCATAAGCAATTAATGTTATCGCTATTAAAAGCATGTACAGGTGACAATACATCATTTCACATGGCGTCTCGTCCTATCCTTCATAATGTTACATAGTCCTCGGAAAAGATCCTTTTACCGCGCCCCGGAATGGTGTCAAAGCACCCAATAATTTAATACACACCATATAACACAAAATCCATCACAGGTCATTTCGCATCCTTCGACTGGTTACTAACTATACATTTTATGGCAAATATGTTCCTTTTCGAGCAGAAATAAGCAGTAAGCCTATGGCGTCTCATTTCGCTTTAATCCTCGAAGTGGAGTTTCCCTCGTCTAGAAAGCAGTATAATCAATGTGAATTGTTCACGGGGAGTTTTGTCTCTAGTCACAGTTTGTCCATCTCTTCACAATTTTCTGTGCTTTAGAACTCGAAATAAACGACATCTGAGAAATAATTAAAGAAATTTAAGAAATTTGAATCTCCTTATGGTTTTAAGCTGGGGATAAAATGAAGCAGAGAAACCGGCAAAAGATTTTTTTATCTCCATTTTCTTTTCTTGACGCCAGCGGATCATTTTACTTTAGCTACGTTAAAACCACATGTAGTTCATATTTGGTAATATGATTATTTGAATTTTTAATCATTTGAATAAAATTAAGAACAATGAAAATGTCTCGAGCAAAACAAAATAAAATAAACATCACTGAATATTTCATCAGCGATTATTGTCAGCTAAGTAATTAGACATACATATTCAAAGCCCACATAAAGTCATGTTTACATTTGACGATGATCGAGCGATCACAACAGGTAATCCAACCAGAATCAATCACAGGCTCCCGAACAAAACACAACACTCACTCATCCTTAAATATATACTCTGAATCCGGAATAAAAATAAATGCAACAAACTTTCCATAGAACAAACGTACTGACATTCATTGAAAACTGCACAAGGATGAAGATCCGAATTGATTTATTAACAACTAAAATTAATTAGATAAGTTGTCAAACTATATTTTGTTATTTGAACAAATGCTATTTTATGAACGTATTTCCAGACTCCGACGACTGCTAGTAGAAATTAAGCTCCATTGATATCATTAGTTCAAATATGACTTCCGCGCGACAAATACCCTTTTTTTTAAATCACTGATACGCATTGCTGGTCCCAACCTAGACTTGGTAGCTTTTAGGTTTGATCAGCGTACAGCCGTCTAGGGGACATAATGATGGCATGAAAAATCAATATCGCCTTTTATGTCGTTCAGAACACTTGTGCCGACTGAAATTGACATACATAACAGGAATTCAGTGGTGAAAATATGAAGTGGATGTGGAATAAAAAGATAACATTTATATGTAATACCAAGTGAAGGTAAAACCCAGGAAAAAAACAAAAAACAAACAACAACAACAACAACAACGGAATCTCTGAGAATAATATTTACTACATTTCATTAAAACTCACATTGCGGCTAACTACCGACAAAGTGATTCCAGGAAGTTAATTTTTTTTTAAGATATCCGCGAAAAATGTCTTTCTGATTAGAGCATGCACGGAAAACTTAACAAGAGAGAGAGAAAGAGAGAGAAGAAGAAAAAAAAACTCAAACACACTCGCAACCGAATAAGATTTACTAATAAGTCTGCCCTGTAACACATAAAAAATTATATAAAATGGTGCATTTTTATTGATAATTAAATATTGACATATACCTTAACGTCATATATTATTTTATTCACTAATATGAAGTACTTGTACCGGAATAAATGGTACGTAAGAATATGTAAGAATATACGGTGACATCGTAATTGATTATCCTGCGCTTGAAAGATACGGCATTACATCTAATTGATCATGTTTGTTACGCCTTAAAGTACTCGCGACAGATGGCGACGATTTGGTCATGCTATAAAACATTATTTAAACTCTGGTTAATCTTGCATTTGTAGTTGAGCCTGAACATTCAAAAGTAAAGACTTGATTTACTTGATAAGATTCACATGTGAACAATATAATATATGTATTTTGCTTATAAATTCTAGAATAATATATAATTACCAAATCCAGATTTTGTTTTATTTTGATCGATGAATCTTTGGAAAATAATTCAGATAAGTGTTATTATTCCATTTGATATTCTGATATTTCAAGTAGATATTTTGAATTTCTAAACTTTGGTTAAAGTTATGACTGTTCTCATATTATTACTAAAAAATATGTTTTATCCGTATAGTTTATAAAACGGGCCCATTAATTGGAAAAATAAATTAAAGAACTAGCAATCATTCCAAAAAAAAAAAAAAAAAAAAGGTCGAGGATAAATACAGTATTCCATATATGACAATTTAAACAAATGTATGTGTTGAGTTCAAATGTAGAATTTATTGAGTCATCAACGTTTCTGAAAAAAAATTTTCTCTATAATTAGAGGCTAGAGCTAAATGATTTTAATGTAAATGTACAAAATCAACGGTCAAAAGTGATAAAAACACCAAATCCCTGGATCCAACGGCTAAAATAAGGATGTAAGTCACATGGATGTGACGTCATCTACACTATGGTGTCGGGTGGATTTGAAATGCCAAAACATCTCAAGAAATTGTATAGAATTCTTGCTTTCTGTAAAATCCAATTAAAATGTGATTGATGGCGATTGTCAGAGTGTCTTAAATATGCAGCAATTTGCAACATGAATTAAACATTAGAAACGTACCAGGAAGATGACAGTACGCCGGGAAGCAGTGAATGTGGCACCAGGAACTTGGAAGTAGGACATCTAGACAGGGATTTATAATCATTACACTGAAGATGTCAGAAATAGGCCAGATCAAACACTGCTTTGTAAATTGTCAGTGTATTTTCACGAACAATGTCAGAAGCAATGTTGTAGCACATGTTTTACAGACTTATTAGATAATGGTCCAGGAAACACCACGTTCCATTTTATTCCTATTTCTTTGAAATTCATTCAAAGTGCAACCATTGAAGCACAAATGCCAACATTCCAATGTGATATAGAGCACGTATTAAGCCTTGTCGGACGGTGTTCATACAATTATCATATAACTTAAAATTATTTTGCCTTTAAACACGGCAACGACGTAGCATTGTAACTTTGTTATTACTTTCATCAATTTTGACCCCCACCTTCCCACAGTTGCTGTGCTATTGGTTGTTCCATATTTCTCTCTCCGCTCTCTTTCTAATCTACCTCTCTCTTTCTGCTGCGCATGCAAAGTAAATATAAAACAAAAGAAAGTGTTAAGAAATAGCTCAGTCACGATGCATGAATTGTAATTTTCACTTGAAGCAATGATATCTAAGATCATTGCTGACTCAGAGATTTACAAAACATAGACACTACAATTCGCCACACGTTTTAATTACATGCTCACTAGGCCGTTGATACAACCAACTGAATGAATCAACCACAAATTATAGGGAAAAACTATGATCAATTAATTAATTTAACTAAATGTATAGTCACTGAGTTAAGATATACTTATAATCCCTGCAGTGATTGTGGAGTTCCAATGTGACTAGGCATACTTTGTAATGCGTGCTTCTCGTGTAGGATCTTAATTTACCATTCATGTTTCCCTATATAAAGATGTATTTTAACATATAATTTAGTCAGCCAGGTAAACATGCACATCAAGATCGCAATTTACTGAAATCTTGTGAAACAAAATGGTGAAAAGAGTTCATACCGCCCTTAATTGATTAGGAATTACTTAGAGCTAAATAGGATTGGTGGAGTTTGATCCGTTTGTACACAGCTCATTTGTCCGAATATCCATTTGCGGTTTGGACAGGAACGTTTACAATTAACTTATAATTGCGCAGTAATTTACCGTAAACTATACGTGAAATAGGAGGTGTTAGACAATATATTCTACCACGCATTAAACCACGGAAATACGATATTACTAGTGAAAGAACTTTGAAGCTGTCATTACTATTATATAAATATTCACTATACACTGTTAATTCAAAGTTCCAAATGTTTATTGGCATAAGTCAGCAATACATTGCCTTTGGCCAATTACATTCATACATTACAAACATGGCAATCGATATAAATGTTAATCAACGCACGCACACAATGTAGTAAAGCAATACCACTTTGAATACAAAGAGTCATTGTGTCACATAGGCCACAACAGTGAACGTATCTTGTAATGAGTGCCATTCATTTTTGTGAAATTCTGAGAAACAAAATTCTTTAATCAATGTTTCCAATTTTTCAATATCTAAACGTTAATAATTATGTTGTATTTGACGCCATGGATAATATTTTAGTCTAATGCCCCTATCACACTTGGACAAAGACCTTCAAGACCGTACTTCGTCCTGGAAATTTCGATGAACATGGCAAGGACGTGGTCAAATTTGAAAAATGTTGTTTTCAGGTTCCTACTCAAACTACCCGCAGTAGTTACCTCCCCTTACAGTTGTAGATAACCACTGCTACCACAAAGAAAAATTAACAGAATTTAGCTATTTTTTTTTATTTTTTCCAAAGAAAATTTATTTTACTGTGACTGTCATTTCCCTAAGTATGTTTTCTTTAATAAACATCAAATATCGCCTCGTGGTTAAAAATCATATTATAAAATATGTTTGTTGTTGTGACAGCAGACGGAGACGCGATTTTGTTAGTTTACCATCATCGCGTGACATTTGTGACGGCATTGACTTTTTTGCTTGCAAGGGAGATCACTGTGTGAAGTTTGGTTCCTACTACGTCTTTACTGTGTTCTTGCCAGGTTCTAACTGCATCTTTCGCGTTCTAATTAGGTTCCTACAACGCGCATTTTCACGTTCCCAACAGGTCAATCACGTCCTCATTGCGCTCTAGCCATGCGTTCTCACTGTGTCCGCTTGTTTCATATCTAAAAATATACTGTGTTTTGATCCGGGTTTTTTTTTTATTCGTTCCTTTGCTTTGACAAAGTCAGTAAATTACCATCCCACCAAAGAAAGCAGAGTGTGGCCGTGGTGGAAGAAGCAAAGGAAAGTCGAAAGTGATGGCACATCAGTCTAAAGTCCATCTTAATCTGAAGTTGACTTTGTAGCAAAGAGAGTTGAACATTTTGGCTTGAAATGAAATGTATTGAAAAGCATAACGTTTTCGTACCAAATGCTCAGAAACAGACGCTGTGAGAACCTACTGCAAACGTGTTAAAGACGCGAAGAGCATAGTTACAGCCTAGTATGGTCTGCAGCGTGGTGTGGACCTGGCATGGTCTTAGCAAAACCTTTGAGGAGTCGTATTTAGAACTTCGTTGACGTAGCAAGGACGTGGTATGTACGAAACTACAGACAACGTGGTGGAAACCTGGCGCAAACTCTCCCGTTCGCTCCATGCTTGTACTGCATCCATGAAGTTCCTTCTAGGTTTTCACTACGTCCTTATTCGGACCAGGTCATCACCACATTTGTTTGAGCAATGCCAAAGTCCGACCACGTCCTTCATGTCCACGTAGACCATGCCATACTCTTATAATAACAACGTCCTTACTACGGTTTACGTGTTCTCGCCACTTTCTGTCAAGACGGGGAGGACGTAGTGCGAGCGTGGCTCTTAGTGTTGGGGTACTAAAGCGACATCCAGCAAATTAAAATTGAGAAATGACCCCGAGTACCCTGAGGCACCCAGGTTGAAATACTGATCGCAAATCAGCTGGAAGGCTTCATAACATCGAAAATATTGCCAGACCGGCCGTACAGTAAAAATGAAATGAGTCTAGTTTTAGGTATTACTTTTTTCGTTGTGATTTTTTTTACCAAATTAGATAAACATGTATTTTGTCATTTTTTTCATTCATCTGAAATACCATCCTAATAATCAGCCCTATACGTTTTATCCTAGTAGTAATTAACTATATATATCATTGATGAAAATAAAATAAAGACAGCAACACTAAAAGAGACAAAAATGAAAAGGGAACGAATATAACGTATAAGCAGAGGCATTTTTTTCCACAATTCATAAAACAATTTCTCAAGGGCTATATCTGATTTCAAATTGGATATTTTCATCAAAACTTGAAACTCCTCTAATATCGAAACGTTTAGTTATGGAAAAACAATCAAATTTAAATCGAGCATGATTCACGCTCTTTCATACAGTTATTATGAAACTAATAAAATCAAAATTCGCTTTATTTCAGCATAATTGTTCAACACTATAATTGAAATGATAAACGATAAAAGCCTTGCTTAGTGCCTGTCTCAATGGAGACCGCCCTTTTATGGAAACATAAAATTACATTGTATCTGAGAGTCATTCTTGCTACAATAAAAATTGAACAGATCGTTAGACTGAAACAATTTTTTTTATTTTAACAAAAAGGGAACCTTTATGTAATATAATGTTAAAGAGGCGACCTATTACTTAATGCAATTGCCATGTGTTATGCTATTAGAATAGGGAATAGAATACCTAGTTACACATGATTAAGTCAAGCTGGACGCACACTTTACTAATTTCATATTATACCAGAGATTAGACCGGTATAGGGGGAGTTACAAATCGTGGAAAAACAATAGAAGATTGCAAGCCCAAATTTAAATGTTCAATATTTTACCGTATTGAAACGGCAATAAAATACCATTATTTTGACTCATTGGAAAAGAGAGCTGACATAGATCAGAGCTGTTCATCTAGTGTTATAGGTAAGGACAAATAAAATTCTATTGTTTCTTATACCATTTTAAGTTCATGAAATCAATATTGATCAAGACATTAACTTTATATGAATATACATGAGGTAAAGTTTTAAAGAGCAGTGTGTGTATCCAGCGATACTATACCATTATACCAGTATATTCCTCAAATCGATCAATGCACCTTCCTTATTTGTATTACAGCATTATTTTCTGTCTAGTGAATTTTTATAGAGTATAACGAAATCAGATGGAGCACACTACAGCAATAAGAAACTATTTTCGCTATTTTTGTGAATTTCGGCATCTGTAGCAAACCTGGATTTTTAAGAAACCGTCTGCAATGCATGGAGGTCATTTCAGTTTTAGAACGCTCAAGAGAAATAAATTAAGACAATAAAATCAGTTTGTTTGTTTAATATCCCGCCGACATTATTTCAGTCATTTGGAGTATATGTCCACCAGAGACAGACATAGTGCTGACACAAAGCAGTATATAGCATGGCACCACACCTGGACACATTATTATGACACTGGGTCAACCAGTTCTGGAACTGCATTTATATGCTGAAAGCCAAGCACGGGAGCTACAAGTGCCATTTTTTACTTGGTATATCGTGGCCGTGGATCGAACCTATGACCATCGGAGTAAAGTCAGCGTCAGTATGATTAGACTGACGACATTTTTATATCATAAAATTTACTTATAGAGCCCTGTTTTCAAATGAATTGTTTCGGTTCGGAGTATTTCTTTAACATAGGCCACAATGATGTAATTCATTACATTACTACATTTATCATCTTATTTTTAAAGCTACATCAAATGCACCATAATATAGTTTATCTAAAAAAACTGCAATTACATAGCATTCACGCTTCGGAAGCAACTCATTATCATATATAACGGTAATACTAAACAAAAATGCATGTGTATATTACAATCAATATGCATTATATAATTTTGACCAGGTGGACTATAAGTCTTTATTGAAAAATTTGTAAAAAAGCAAATTAATTAACGAATTTTGGGACCTGTGCGTACAATATACACTGAAATATTAAGCTTTATTTGTCTAGTGATGCCTGTATTTGCTATGTCTCCTTGCTCTCTTCTTACTTTTTGGGGATATTTTTTTCTTGAAAATGTGTAATTGATATACAACTGCACAACGGGAATAATACAAAACAAGAATAAATCAAGTAAAATGTTTAATTCAAACAGCGTTGCCAAGACAGCTCTGATGTTCACAGAATATTCCCACAGGAATTGTTTTGAATAGCGTTACATTAACTTCAATTTATTGTTTGAAGCTTGACGTCACAAGTGAATTAAGAAAAATATAAAAACGACTATCATGTGTCTTATTAATAAACACCATCACTTTGATCTGTTTTGAAGGAAAACTAAGGAATAAGAGGGAGGGAGAGAGAGAGATGTTGATGGGAGAAAATATTAGTCGGATTGTTTTTATACACACATGCATACAAACATACACATACACAAACCTTAAATACAGTTCCGATCTTGTTTCAGTTATTAAGGGAATTTGCCGACGGGAATTTATATATACATGTATCTCTGCCCCACTGCAACAGTAGCTTTATACCACACCCAGTCGCATCATAACCGCACCTACCAGTCCATGTCTTATACCAGTACAAGTATTACTACAACTGCGGCCGGAGTTCGAAGAAAGGACGTCCCGGCTGGCGTGTAGACTTTCTAATATCTTGTCCGCTGAGTCCGTCAGTAGATGTTAAATTTGACCAACGTAGAAGAAAAGACACCCCTTGCAAACGTGCAAAAGAAAACTGTGTGTTCTTTATT
Source organism: Solen grandis (assembly GCA_021229015.1). Taxonomy (NCBI): domain Eukaryota; kingdom Metazoa; phylum Mollusca; class Bivalvia; order Adapedonta; family Solenidae; genus Solen; species Solen grandis. The sequence continues at coordinate 61,709,878 of CM037789.1, read as the reverse complement.
TGTAAAGTCATAGCAGACGAGAGAGAAGATTCAGTTGTATGAAATCAATACCACAGCCCTTTCATAATATTAATTTTCTAAAGTGAGAGTATTCTTTTATGAATCTAACATCCTCTTGAATATTTCCAAATCTTTTCTAAGGCAAACAATATGTCACGGATCATGCCATGGAACGTTAAGCATTAAAACGAACACAAAACTTCATCGAATGTTTTGACAATTTAATAAACCCAGCGAGATTACTTTACCTCCATGCCGCTTCTTAACCGTATTCTGAATAGGATGCGGCTCTGAAACCAGCGATAAGAATAAATCAGTTTGTTTCTTGGTTTGGAATAACTTCTATCTCGCATTTTTTCGCCCCGTCCCAAAAGACGATTCTGAATCAAGCTATATCAGATCGGAACATGTCAGGATCAAGATTGATAAACAAATCTATCTCTTTTGAGAAGGCGAATCGATAGTAATAGCTGCAATGTTTGTTTCATACACCGTACACGGGACATCGTCGAATATGTAAATCTTAGTTTGTCTTCTACTGTCAACAGCTGTCTCCGCCGGGACGGCGATATACCGCTAACGCCGAACTGCAGTGAGATCGATAGTTTGCTTCATCTTTAAACGTTTGTCATACATTACTAACGTTTTATATATCCATTTACATTATTGTATATCTCAATATCTATATTGTAAATAGAAATGTATTTTATGGACGTGCTGGCATCATCGTTTAAAACAATATTGATATTTTTTTTACGTCAGTGATTTTTAGATATTAAGTTTATATCTTCTTTCAGTCCGTATTCAAATAAATAAACACGCAAACAAACACTTGGAAAAATGACTTTTATATATACAATTTATAGCTAACTCCAAGTACTAAAGTATATTTATCATATTGTCTTAAATATATATCTATTAACAGTCTGTAGGACGAAATAGTGGCTACAACGAAATCAATACGAGTGTGCCAATCACCAGCAGGGTAATTCAATGTTGTTCACATCATCATACATCTCATCGCTTTAATCGAACCAATAAATATATCAAAGTGCAAAATTGTGGCTGTTCCGCTATCGTGTGTATCAATAAATGCCACCGCTGAAGATAGTCAATGATAATAAAACAACATTTAGCTAATAACTCTAACAGTGACATTATCTAGTTTCTGCATATCCCTCTCCTTTCTAGTACACAGATCTACATGTTCTTGTATACGTTATTGTTGACTAGCAAATGTCCCTGTGTTATATAACACACTGTGCGTAAGTAATCATCAAAGGCTAACAGAAGACGTAAACATCTATCCGTTTACAAACGCCTTGCATGACATAAAATTATGTCAGAAAAATTGCTTTAAATGTGCTTTATAATTTGTACATGTACTATTGTCACCCTTGATCGACGGCTTCATAACTGTGGCATTATCTATACCCGAGGCATTTTGACCTAAAACCTCATCAATAGTCATGATGTACAAATTAATTACATTATGAATTTTGATTTACTAAAAAATGCAATATGAAACAATGGATTTTTCTTTGCTGTGCAGACTGTAGAATTGTATGAGCAAACAGACGAGACACTGGGTCTGCTCTGTGTGGCTCGGTGTCTGCTGTATTTGTCAATGCGTCAAACTGTGTGAATGTGAGGTAAAGGGTTAACGCATCTCCATACTATGCGGTACCCAGGCTGCATTGCCTTTCAATGATACGTAAACCAATAGACATTAGTCAAAAGAGACACCATCATTACTTCATTTTCAGTTAGAAAATACTTATCAACATTTTTAATGTAGTCTTAAAGAAATGCAGCTGATGGGTGTCGTGTCAGTAAAATATTTAAGTCGAATTTCTATACATGTACTTTCATTGAACTAGGAACATATTTGAACTACGAGTTTAAGCATTGCGGCGGGGGTAATATAGAGTTGATGTTGTAGTTGTCATTTCTTGTGCTGGAAAGTAACAAATAAAAGACACAAGTTTAGAAAATTTATGATAATACCGAGTGGTCATATTACTGTATTTAATCTCAATCAGGAAAAAATAAAGTTCAGAACAACACAAAAGTAGCATAACATATAACATTCATTGCAAATGATGTGAAAAGTAGATTCTATGCATCCTTTCAATTTTCAGCCCTGAAAAGTTAAGTCTTTTTTTGCAATAGTTCCATTCTATGGCCAGGTGAAATGATCATAAAAGTATCACAAACAAAACCATGAGTTCTTTTGTGTCAACGAGGCCAACCATAGAACACCTGGAAACAGTGGAGAGGTCCATCACCGAGGAAGAACATTTTTGTTGATAAGCTCTTATACTACATTGTACATAATTTTATATGAATATCATAGTTTACAGCAGCACGTTACATATTTTCCATCCATGTATTCATGAATTAGCGTTAACACTTTATAACCATACGCAAATTTCAATTCACACCTTACACTCGTAGTCGGTTGAACTTTTATATAACGTATAGATATTCTACTTAAATGAGGAGTTTATTAACGCGGCATTCATCCAATTGTGTGTACCATTCTGCATTTCTTAAAATACGCAACAGCTTGTGTTTGTCTGTATCTGTGTTTGAATAGCAAGATATAGTGATTTTGATTTACCATCTTTAATTTGTCTTGTTCTAGTCACAATGCAGAGTTTTAAACATTAGGCATGATTTTCTGCTATATTTCACAGTCAAGTGTTTAGTTCGAAACCAGGAGGAAGAAGATAATTGAAACAGAAGATTTCCCCATTTTGAATTTGAATGGTCAAAGTCGTAATTTAGCCAGATTATAACCTGGTTATAGGTTGTCAACTTGACTAGATGGTGATTCCTTTCTTGAAACAAAGATTGTATGCCTCTTTTTGTCATATATAAGATTTTGAAATGAACAAACTTGGAAAATGATCTAGAACTTGTATCTTAAATTTTCTGAAGAGAAAGAAATATCAGGAATTATATACTTTTTCTTGGCATCGTGAACAACAATATCCAAGGGCCCATGTACTGGTTACAATAGATAAACCATATTTATTGTCATTCCAGTGAGATATCTGACTGAACAATGGATCGGATTTTAGTTTAGTTGCTTATGTAATGGTTGAGAGCAAGGGTTTTTGATAGAGATCACTAAGAATGTTTAAGTTAAATAGTACAGTGAATGATCTCTTTGACACAAATTTAGTTTTTATAAATACAATGTATCTCAAACTACAGCTTAACATGTACACTGTCTTATATATATTCATATGATTTAACTTTGTCAGTTTGTCCTTGATTATTTGTTTTAGTTTTACGATCACATGTTCTGGGTTCCAAAAGGACCCCGGAATGAATATACTTGTCTTAAATATGGTTATTCTTTTCCAATAAGCCGATTAATTTCATTCAATTATCTATATTTATTAATCTCTTATTTTGCATCCATCTTGGAACATATGAATAGTGTTACAAGCCAAACCCTATAGCTGGGCATTTCATGCCAATCATCACAGCAGCAAACGCTCGACACCAGCTGCTCCCCTATAACTCTGACATCGGTCTTTTTTTCACATATAGCCGCAACCCTGTGTGCAGTCAGTCAAGCACCAAAATTCCTGCGACTGAACAGTCACTAAGTTCCAACGGCAACCATGGTTCTGTTGGCTTGCATCCACTATTACACAGGGACCTGCTCTTTTCAGAAAACAGGTGTAATGCTTTAATGGTTTGATAAAATATCAATTCCCTATTCATTGACTGAGACACGGATATGCATAAATTTGTAGATGATTTTTTCCCTTTAAAATGAAACAAAACCGAGGTCTACTTTCTTATATATAATACCCTTATGTTCCCTGTCATGGGTCCAAGATACAGAAATCATAAAGCCACTAGGCTAGCTGCAGGCACGGAAAAAAGAAATGCTAGTTATCACTCTCACACTCACCCTTTCAATATTTATGTAGCTGTCATATGGAGGCACAGACGGCTTATATCAAATACACATTTCCTTTAACGTATTATCATTCATACGTTCAGCATCTAGCGACGGCCATATTAATCTTGCTAATAACGAATTAATCATTTTGAAATTATTAAACTGTATATAGTACATGTAAGCTTATTCGAAAAGACATTTATTTAAGAAGAATTCGGTCAGATTTCCATGTAGCACTAAATGTATACATTAGGTCATGCCGTGTCTGAGTATTCATACATATACCAAAATCCTGCATCCATATAATTTTGTGCTCTTATTTTTAACAACTTTATTCATCACTTTTATCATGAACCGAGTTCGGTTAGAGGTAAGCTAGGACATATGATGATTGTTCAAATACCATATATAATACATCTGTGAAACTGAGCCCAGACATACTGATAACCTAAAGATTCTAGGCACCAAGCAGATCTCATAGATCTACATATACTTACATCCGAACATCAAACACAGCCGGGTCTAATGGTAACTTTTATCACGGTAATGACTGCACTAAATGAGAACACAGACGCGAGCAATGAATGGTCGCATTCATTATTGTAAGGTTTCATTTGAAAATACCATGGCAGTTAATAATTCTGTCTACCGGTGCTTTAAATGAATTTATTGATTTTGCTTTTGAAAGGGAGAGAATAGGTAGTTTGGGTTGTTGTGTTAGGATTGGTTGTGCTGGAATATGGAATGACACGTTGAAACATCAGATAAAAATGTCTTCCATTACTCATGGTCCCTAAACTGGAAAACAGAAAGGAGTTTATTGACGAATCGGCATCCTCTACTTTATTTCCTCAATTTTAAAATTTGATATTTCCCTACATGACCAGTACAACACATCGTATCTCTCTGCAGTACGTATATCAAAGTGTCTTCTTTACACGATTAATTATGTTGACTGAGTTAATTATGTTTCCTTAATCTTCAATTGATTTTCCCTGAAGCGTATATTTAAATATCTTTAAATATCCATGAACGAACGATAAACCTGTTTTTTATTTTGTGTTCTCATTATTTATTTCCTTTACTGCCAAACCGCAGTGCGCACGTAAACACCTTAACGTTCCTTTATTTTATTGAGAAAATTTCTAGAAAATAAATTGGAAAAGTATACAAAGGTATACCGGTCGTCTTAAAAGTCATAAAAGAAAATTGGAAAATGTTACTTGAATATATATTTTATATTCGAAAATCTGAACCGATACAGTACCTAGACTATTGTACGTTTGAACATATTGGTTACATGCAATAAGCTATTGGTAGGCACATTTATTGACTATTTTTATCGTAAATTGTTTTTCTTTAATGTGTATATTTGGGAAATTTGTTCTTATTTTCTCAAAAAATATTACGTCTTACTTCTCCAATAAAGCTGAAAGATATACGTAATATTTTATTTTGCAACAATTTAGCGATATAAAACATGATCTATCATGCCATGCTTTTTATGTCTTATGTCTCCTATCTGGCGAAATCATATCAAGTCAAGTGTCATATAAAATTGAATTGTAGTCATTAAAAATATACTAGGATTATGTCTCAGCACTGTTTGAAAATGAATGGGAAACTGCAATTTAAATAATCGCGTTATACAATAAAGGCAGCTATAAAACACGAGTTTAGTCAATATTTGGTGAATGGCAGATTGTGTGACATCCATTTTAGGATGTGGTTAGAATTGATAATTAAATAGTTATTTAATAAATGGATTTGTACAATATGTAGTGTATATGCGTAGCTGCTGCCAAAAATGTATGAAAAAGATACACAACACGTCCATCTAAATATACTCACGGTAAGAAGGCTATTCATTAACACTTTACCATGGTATTTTCAATACTTGTCTTCTTTATTTGTTTCTAGTCTAAGCGCGGCATCTTCATAAATGAAAGGCTAAGGGAGAGCAATAATATTTATTTTTTGTTTTTCTAGTGGGATACTACGGTATAAAAGACACATAATATTTGATTTCGCTTGGAAAAATAAAGAAAAATATAACTCCTTTCTTGTAAAAAAAATAAATAAATAGATTATTGTTTCGTTCATTTATCGTTCATTTATTCATTTTGGAAATATTTTTCTCATGAATTTTCTCTATATGCAAACAAGAAATATCTTTAAAAAAAAAAGGATAATTTGTCAAATATGACATGTAAAAGTTGGAAACGTTAGCAAAAATGTTTATGAATACCAAGATTATGGAAGGTTTTGTGAAGACTATATAACACAATGGATTTAACTTACAAACTTAAAAAAAGCTAATCTACCAACTTTCATTAAGTATCATGCACTCGCTGATTTTTTAAGTAAAGAAAATTCATATGTAACCAAGCGAAAACGAAAGGTCAAAAATCGCGTATATCCAATTATTGTTTCCAAATTTGCACAATAAACTGCAGAACTTATTTGCAGTAGTTACTTCCCCTGAGGCCGAGTCCACTTTCACGAATTAGGGGAAATTGTGGCTTAAAATAGACATACGCTTCTTATTTATTTTTAATCATATTGCCAAAGCAGCATTCCTAAATGGTTATGGAAGTGTTAAATTTTCTTTAAGGTGTTACCTTGCGTGTTTAAACTGAAAAAGAAACATGTTATATCAAGTAGAAAGATTTATACAACCCGAAACTCCCATTTTAAATTGGAATATCCTAAAAATGAATTATACAAGCCAATGATAGCTTGCATTTACACTGGCTTCATTTGCATACCCACATTTGACTGGTTGAAGAAGTAGGTCAAAATCAAATTTATACAGCTACGCAGAAAAAAATATCCATATTGAAGGTAACTTTCTTTCCAAAAAAGTCTGCTCGGAAATCGTTATTCGTATAAAGTAAAACAAAATAAAATCGCATGAGATTTATGTAATTGCAGCTATGCCAGCGTGAACACCATTTGTCAGTGTCACAGTGGTTTAAACTGATAGTGGTGTACCATATATTTTAACAACTTTTCTGTGAGTGGGTATTGTTTTAAGAGGCTTAGTGTTTGGGGTGCGGTCAAGCATATAATCAGCTAACCAGGCTAATACACAAGTAGAAGTTGCAGTCTAAGACTTGAAGCGGTAACCACATGTGAAGGTCAAACTTGACAAGATGGAAGCACATGGTAAATAGACTTCTAGGGTGAGTTAATTTTAGTACTTTTGTATTAAGGTGTTTCAAAAAAAAAAAGTTGAGTGTTGTAATGGGGTTTGTAAACAAGGAAGTTCTAGTACTGGTTAAAACTTAAAACCCAGGAAGAAATTAGGTTACATATGACCTTGACTGATGTAAAAAAGTTAAACTTTATTGTGTATTGATTGTTGGTTAGATCTTTTATGAAATTTATGACGTAATATTTCTAAATTGACACAATTATTTATGGTAACAAATATATTAAATATGCGTTTTCATGTGTAATTGTTGTAAAATGACGGTGTTGTAACTGTTGTTGAATTTAAGTTGAATTTTTCAGGACAAGGTCAGTCAGAGGAGCAGTCATTTTGTTGCACGAGGGCTCAAGAGTGAACATCCCGCATGAGGCAGAAGCCAGGACAGATTCGTGTCAGAGGGTTGTCCTCAAACACTGGTCGGAGGCTGGATAAGCGCGCGACGACCCTGCGTGAGTGACCTTCGGCCATAAAGGTCGACATAACTTGTGTATTGACATATATTCTTATTTATGGACCAAGAAGAGCAAAGTTGAGAATTTATTTGGCCCTGACAGTGATGCCAAGAACTGATAAACTGTCTATAAACAAGACATTATTCATTAAAAGAGATCTTTTTAGAATAAAAAATGTGTATATTATTGGGTTTTAACTGAATTGTATAATATTTAATTATCTTCATATTGTTCAAGTATTTGTACTTTTATTTTCCTCTCGCTCATCAGCACTGACAGGCAGGTTATATCAATTCAAGTGTGTACTTTTTTCCAGAAGGTATAAGATACAGATATATTTTTTTCTATGGGCATGTATTTTATTTTGCACGTGTATTATGGTTTGATTTTTTGTTCACTTAAACTTTGCACATTTTGACAGTATTGTGGAAAAAAAAACACCAAAAACGCAGAATATTTTTGATTAATAAGGATTTATAGACTTACTTCTTAAGGCTCGGAGATATTGGGCTAAAGTACTACGATGAATAACAAACCGAGTAAGCATATTCTCCCTTACAAACATCTATATTGAAAGAATGCACTTTGACAGAGAAAATTTCTGCTACGAAATTTGTTGCATGCGACTCATTAAGTTGCTTTAATGGTTGGTTCTAACGTGAAGTAGTTCCATTATCTCGACATGTGTGTCTTAAAATACTTAACAAAAACACCGATATAGTCTTTCAGGCTAGAGCACAAAGGTTGGTTTTAGTCTATATATATATGCTATACTTACTATATGCGCTAAAGGAAATTACAAGGCACGAGTCACATCTTATTTCCGATTATGCTAGTTAAGCTCTGTTGTTCCCTTATCATCCTAATTAAGTAATATTACCCCTGATATCTATGTTTTGAATGTCGTGTTTTATCCATTTAGATTGCATTCCTGCTGTATCATCGCATTAATTTTGTTAATATGTCATTACTAATGACAAATGGAAGTTGCATTGGCATTGAATTTAGGCACAGCTATATAAATAATAAGAAATTATTCAGAACGCAAAATAGATTTCAGATATATGCTTAAAGACAATCGCGACAGTTTCACCGATTTTTTTCAAAATATTCAGAATGTCCTGATTCCTTGATATTGAGAGTATATTGAAAGTATGTACATGTACACGGGATTTTCGATAGTAGGTCTACATGTCTATAAATATTTATCAAAATCAAAAGTCATTTTGGGATGGTGGGGTATGTAGAAGTACGCTTCTCGATCCGTCGGTCAGTTGATCTGTCTGTCCATCGGTTTGTTTACTTTTCAAATCAAACACTCACGAACGGGTTGACAGATTTATATGATGATGGTACACATGTTTATCACAAAAAAATGAAGGCCAATTTCGACTTGAGTTTTCCCGAAATACCTTGTCCGATAATTAACTAACTTTACATAGACTCAACGAATTTAAACAATCTGCGGTAGACATATTCATCCAAAATATGACGGCCAAGTTTGACAAAATTCATATTTTATTTTACACAGCTATGGTCCTATTCGACTTTGAATTTACTAAAAAAATACTTTGTCAGTTTTCATTCGCTGTGTGGGTCAGTAATGACGGTAAACTCACTTATAAAACTCGGATTATTAATAGAGCAAAACCCCGAGGGCATAGAAATACAACAGCACTAAAAGGAAATGATATATAATAATAATAACAATATATTTCTATATTATATTATGTGACAGTCGTTTCTTATTAGGAAATTAAGCCCGGAACCATCTTAGTACATGAATCATAATTGAAATAATTTGCCTGGTAAAAATGTTGATTTTTACCAATGACTGCATTGGAATGCAAGGGAAATCGCTGATGACAATCATCCTTTTGGGGTCCTTTTTGACGCTGTCGACCTCCTTGTTGTTGTAGGAAACCAGAGTAGTCAAGGAAGGAAATACTATATACTCTTTCACATATAACTTCTGAACGAGCAAGGATCGAACCGGGGTTGGGTAACACAGCTGAAATATTAATTCATTGTCCGAATTCCTCGGCATCTGAAACAAACAAAAAATGTGTGTTTGTGTGTGTGTATGTGTAATGAGCCATAAGTAGTTAAGTAAATATTTTTCTACAGATATAAAAATGGTATCTGCAGTGGGTTAAAACAATAGCCGTTATTTGGTCTAACATTAAAGGAGATGTTTCCTAAATACATGTATAATAATCTTCCTCCAAATAAAAACTGACTCCTTAGATGCAGTTTAAAAGACAGTTTTCACAAACAATTATATTGAAGTAGCCAATATACTATTCAAAGTAATTCAAGTGATGGTATTTTTCCTTCAACGAGAATTCAATGTTCAGAGTGTCAGCTATCCTCCGTAAAACCCCTAGTTGGCGCAGTTAGACTTTCCTTCTCTGCCAAAATTTCAGTTAGGCAACACAAAAAGGTCCGATGAGATATCAGAAATCTATTAAAAATAAATTAACTCTAGAAAGAATTACAAGGTTAGACAAGACGGACCAAGTAGATAAGTACCAACATTTACCGCCACGTAACGGTCAGCCGGCAAAGGAGAAACCCAAGTATTCCCAAAGGTATTTCTTTGAGACAAACCGTGTGAGTAAAAACATACATAAAACAATTGTCTTAGCTACGCAGCATTTATTTTTCAAAATTTCACATGACATTTGGCTCTAAAGTAAATCATTTTTTCACTTGTCCTGCTGTTATTTGTGAGGTATTTGCCCTGGGACACAATATTACTAGGACGTGTCAATATGCTAATTCTCTGGCAAGTATTTTCAGAATATCACTTGTCCATATTGGTTCTGGGACAGACTTGTTCTTATGCTATTTTTTTTACTTCGCAATTTAACATTGCCAATGGACAATGCGTTTGCCATTTACATAGAATACTCCCCTATAGGGACTGATTAGTCTACAAAGTTTTCGAAGTAGAACATTTGCAAGTTCTAGTCATTGTTTGGTTCAATAATGAGTTTAATGGAGACAATATAGGCTCGTATATAGTCCATACTTATAAATATTGATACTGACTCCTTATATTAGACAAACCGAGATGATGTTTTATTTAAAAATAAGAATTAAGCAACATCGGGTTTAATTCCTTAATTTAATATTGTAATCGTTTTGGCAGATACTGTGGGTAATATATTATTGTAGTTCGAAAATATTAAAACAAGATCATAGAAATCTCTTCGTATTCATATGACTCTCAGACCTTTTCATTCAAGATAGTAAGTATTGAGATAAAGCTTATGCAATGACTTTTACTTTACGACTGCTCTTTCAAGACTATCGCGAATGTTTCTGTCATCACACACTTAGAAATTTTACACTATCATCAGTAATGCAAATATAACAGTTTTCATTAATGACGGAAAAGTCAAGATCGAAAAAGCACTACGTTCGAATTAACGCTTTGCCCCCGGAAGGCCTTAGGCTTTGGAGATCAGGTTACTTTGCAGGTAGAGCTCATCAAGGTTCAAGCACCTGTGAAGTTTGGGGCTGTAGGTGGATGGACTTCCGTGTTATTGCCAAAGTTAAAGATTTGTGACAAACATACATACAACCAGGCATACCAAAACAATATGCCCCCATCTATCGATCCGGCGGTATAAAAAGGGTTGCGTGTTGTATTTCTACTGCAAAGCTTTCAGTCCTGTTGCCAGCCGCAAATATGAACCAGTGTTAGGATAAATATAGCCGTAATTGTCTACTGTACTGTACATATTTATCACGACGATTGTCGTTAAGGACTTCTAAACTTGAAAAAATAATGTTTACAGCGAATAAGAGGAACAGAATATGCGTCACACGCGTTATTCTTGAGTGAAATGTACATGGGATTTACACGCCTAGTAGGTTTACACGCCTAGAAACATTTATATCTACTCCTTAGTTAAATTTCCCCTTAACCACACCCACAAACTTAAAAAGTGTATTTTCTTAAAAAATAAAGCCGGTGACCTATTATTTCAAGGCTTTATCTTTTAGATGAGTACCTAAATAACATTTATTGAAAAAATAAGAAAAAATCTGAATGTTTAAACAATAGAAAAAAAATGAAGTAAAACAAATATGTTTGGTATCTTCTTTCTTCAAAATAAATAATGTAAGGGTATTTAATAAAAGATGGATACTTAGCAACCAAAAAGAATCATTTTGTTTCATTAAATTTGATGATTTATCAATATAACGACGTAAAATTTACGAATAAATGTAATTCATTTGAAAAAAATAGACTTAGTTTTCATTGTTAAAAATCTGATTTATAGGACACCCATTTTTTTTTCTTAGGCTGTAAACCCCCTGTTTTAAATTTTATATTTTTGTAGATCAGATATAAACTATCAATATACAATGAATCAGGAAATTCTGAATGTTTTGAAATATTGATAAAAAAAAGTCGCGATTGTCTTTAAATATGACTAGATTACTACAATACTTTATGGTATTTATTGCAACAGAAATCGTTTCATTTCCTATTTCCTATGTTAAATTATGCTTATTGATTGTATAAAATATCTACGCATTCACCGGGAGTACGGTTACATCAGAAAAAGGCACATAAAAATTTCGTTTTATCATCCTATAATATATAGAGTGAAATTTGCAATCATCTATGATAACAAATATCAAAATCAGAAAAATGACGCTATGTCTGTAAAAAGTAGTCTATCATTAGCATGTATAATCACAACGCGATGCTATTTAATCCGAAGACTACTGACTGCTTACTTCAAATTGTCCTTTGTGCTGAACAAATTTCAAGTATGTTACAAGGAAGCATATGAATTAAACTTGATAGGAAGACTCGTTTATAGAATTCAATGACAGTTTGATTTTGATTTTTGAATTATGAGGCTCAAGTTTTGAAATTCTAAATAAACAGAAAGAAATTTCAATGACTTTGAAAAAAGTCAATATCATTTAGAAAAGAAAATGATCCTCTAGATTAATGGTCAATGTCATTGTAAAGAGGAAACCTATATATCATGTGATGTCTGAAATTTTCGAGACTCATGTCTTTGTATTGTAAAGAAATGCGCGTCGTAATAATATGTGCAATTATTTGGTTGCTAATCTGTCTAAAGGAAGTTTTAGTATCTAGTTGCTGATCTGTGTAAAGTAGTTGAATTAAAAAGTAGCCGTCTGTGTGAAGGAAATGTTAATACCCAGGCTACTGATCAGCTGATCTGTGTGAAGGAAGTGTTAGTAAGGAAGTGTTAGTACCCGGTTACTTATCTGTGTAAATCCGCTTGCTGATCTGTATTTTTGAAATTATCAGATTGATCTGTGTAGAATAGTGAACCGCATATCATGCTTGTGGTACAGATTAATGTTTTCGTTAAAGAAGAGACAGTAATTTGTAATAGTGATGTCTATCCGCGACATGAAGTCATTCTTTTTTTTTTGAGGTCCCTTTATGGGTATCCCCGTTTATTTTCCTCGTAATAGGCACAGCAGGGGTCGGGGAACCATCCCCAGCTGACCTTACAAAATAGATACATTTGAAATTACTATACACATATATATATAATATATAATTATATATTTAGTTAATACAGGGTTGTCCTTACTGTATACATATTCCCATGTAGGGACATTTTTTAAGAAAATGCAATGTTGATTTAATTCAATTTTCTAAACAATGCCAAACAAAATAGCAATCATTTTAAAGATTTCCTCATTTAAAAAAGCATTTACATTGTGAAGAAACTATGGAACTAAAAGGAAAAAAAAAATTTAAAAAAAAGAAGAAGTCTCACTATTTTTATCTATAAAAGAGACCTGTTTTTTAACATACAGACTATATAACATTATTCCTTAAGAAAGATGTATTATGATATAAACAACCTTACAACTGTCCAATTTTTCATTTCTTTATCTGATATATTTGATGACTTATACACCTCCCAAGCTAATTTCAAAAAACTTTTAATTCCTATATCAGATGGCATTATGTGTTTGCATTTGCATAAATAAATATATCTTTTAAATTCTAAAAATAATATGTCTAATGTGTTATCATATGTTCCTGATCCTTATATAACAAAGAAACTATCTATATTAACCATAGGATCAATTTCTTTTACCTTATTTATCAGACTTTGTATTAAATAATTCACTTTAGAACAGTTCCAAACTAAATGGTTAATAGTTTCTTCTGTACAGTTACAAAAAGAACACAGTTTACTATCAGTAAGTTTCATTTTAAATAATAAAGTATTTGTTGCAATTATTTGATGCGTAATCCTTGTTTGCATCCATTGTATGTAAGAATCTCTAGTACATCTAAAAACATAGCTATAAATAACTTTCCTGTTGATATCAATGTTTTTTTTATAAATAAACTCCCATTTTGCTTTACTTGTTGGTTCCTCTTCATTCCTAATTAGAACATTATAGATAGATTTATTTATATCTGATTTAGTTACAATAGGGTTGATATAACAGTTACAACAAGGACTCATATGATATATATCATGTTTTATATTTAAATGTATGATGTTTTTATTTATGAATCTTTAAATAACATTTATTAAACCATTATATTGTATAAAGTCTATATTTTTTCCAGTCACTAATTTCAGATAGTCAATAGTTACAAAACTGTCATTTGAAACTAATATATATTTTACCATTCTTATTCCTCTTTCATATAGTGGTGGAATAAATATATATGTTTTCCCCACCAAAAAGTTGTGATTATAAAATAATGGCATGTGTAATATTTGTTCTATATCTGTTTTACATAGTCTGTCAATATACATCATGTATGCCTTTAAGACATCTATCCAAAACTTATTTTTTATCTTTCTAATGATGACATCACAAAACATTTTCCCACAATTAAAAAGTCTATGTTAAATACAGATTTGATTAATTTGTAACATTTACTATCATAGTTATTGGTGTAATTGTTCAGCCATTTTATCTTTAAACTCAATATATAGCTGGATATATCAATCATCTTTAAACCTCCCTCCTCATAATCTTTTATAAAAACTGATGTTTTAATTTTTGCTTTGCCATTCCAAACAAAACCATACAATAAATCTGTAAGTGTTTTAATGAATTCTTTGCTAGGTGATGGCAAACTTATAAATAAATGAGTAAAAATAGGTAATAAGAGTGTTTTAACAACTGTTATTTTTCCAATGGGAGTCAACTTTCTTCTTTTCCAATATGTTATACATTTTTGGACTTTATGCAATTTATTAGAAAAGTTTAGTTCACACATTTTATCAAGATTAACATCAAAATTCAAACCTAATCATTTAAACTGCGTTTCATTCCATGTTAATTTCCATGTAGTTTTGATTGATTGTGATGAATATTTTTTGGACCCTATCCAAATGACTTTTGTTTTGTCAAAATTGACTTTAAAACCTGATCACAATGCAAATTTATGTAAAATATCTAATGCTGTATGCAATGAATTTTCAGAACCATCCAATAATACTGTTGTGGCATCCGCAAACTGTGAAATTTTGTACTCCTCTCCTCCAATTGTTATCCCTTTAACATTTTTATTATTTCTTAGTTTAATTGATAATATCTCTGCACATAAAATGAAAATATAAGGAGAAATAGGATCTCCTTGTCGACAACCTCTATTAACTTTAAAGAAACTTGACAAGAAACCATTTAATTGTATACAAACTTCTGTATTATATAAGGAATATTTTAATCCATCTTTTAAAAGAGTCACCAAAATTAAAAAAGACACCGTTTTTTCAATAAAATTAAATGATATGGAATCAAATGCCTTTTCAAAGTCAATAAGCATGATAAGACCAGCTATCTTGTGATCTTCTGTGTACTTCATGACATCATATAACAATCTAGTATTCTCCCCAATGTAACGGTTTTTAACAAATCCTGTCTGGTCTTTTGCTATTAATATACTAAATGCATTTTTTAATCTATTTGCAATACTACCAGAAGCTAACTTGTATAAGATATTAAGTAATGTTATTGGCCTCCAATTTTTTAAGTATTGTTTTGGTTTATTATCTTTTGGAATGAGAGTTATATTACCCAGTTTAATATTCTTAGAAAAATTGTTTGCTTTGAAAGCATAATTAATGGCCCTTACGACAAAATAACTTATTCTGTTCCAAAACATTTTATAAAAATTAACAGCGACATGAAGTCATAGAATGAAGTGGCATATAAACCAAATATCCATATGAAATTTAATTTATTTTTAATTATATACATGTATGATAAACATACTTTATTACTTTGAAAACAATGCAAACGAGTTTAATCAATAATTTTCTGGATAAGTGTTTCAGACATGTTACATGCATCACGAGGCAATTTTTATATGAAAGTTTGAAGACCAGAGTCTTTTCCGTCAATATCTGGATTACTTACCTGTCTTCTAAGTAATTAATAAGTTCAGCATTGCAAGTCGTATAAGATTTTATTCATACATTCCAGAAGGTCAATGACCCACGTGGACATACATTTTTTTTATGTTGACAGGTTTATTCTAGTATGTAAAACAAGATATATAGGCAAATGAAAATATAATATCTACCACCTGTATTCAAAAGACTTTGTATATAGATAAATATATAAATACACACATACATTTACAAACATAAACTTCATGAAATATAAGTTCACTGACTGTAACAAAATGCTAAAATTCCTATATTCAACACAAATGTTTTAACCCCAAATATCTCTTTACTTTCATATTAAATAAACATTTAAAATGACAACAATGCAGATAATACCTCTTTTTGTTACGTATATAGGAAGACTGAATATCGACATATACAGAATGTCTAAAACCTCCAGTACTTCTGAATCATCATATCACTCAACCTAAAAACAACAAAAACTAGTCACCCTTACGAAACGAGGTAACTTATAGAATAACATATAGCCCATTAACAATATGCATTACTTTTAAACTGATACTACTTACGTATGTATAGTATAAGCGTCAAAAATTATTCACAATATGTATACTGCAAACGCTTTATAACACCAACAACTAATATGTAATTAGCATAACGACAAATAAATGAATCTAAGTAAAGATTAATCCCCCTACACTTATCACCCTAACGAAACGAAATTTAGGATATCATATAAGTTCTTAAATATGTGCTTATTTAAAACAAGTACAAATTACTTAAAACATGAACGTTAAATATTACTCACAATTAATTTAGTTTGTCTTGATTCGAAAGATTTACAAACGAAAATACTAATTTTTTTAACAATACTTTGATCAACATTTGAAAGTAGTTCTACAAATTTACAAATATTTGGTCTGAGTTGATAAGAAGAAGAAATATATTTGTTTCTTAATTCTGTATACAATTTACATTCAAGGACGACATGTTATTCATCCTCTAATACATTGCAAGTATTACATTATCTATGAATGGGACCGAATCAGGTTTAGCTTATCTGCCAATTTCCACATGTACTCTCTGTGATGATACTCTCTATCTCGTTAAGCAATATCTAAATTTTGAAATATGACCAATATATAGATATGACTGGCATTTGAAAGAAAGTATGTTTATATAAATGAGCCCCTACTAGAATCTTGTATCCCACCTTTCCATCCTTAGATAAACTGATCACTCAGCCTTTGTTTTATATTTAATAGAAACAAATCAACATGTCCTATTTCTTAAAAAAAAAAACAACGGGCATCATAAAAATCAAGATCAGTAATAATAGGTGTTTCATTAACCCTTTCCTTCATATACACCCATTTTGACGCACTCAATAGGTACCACATAAAGCCTGATCTGCAGAAAACCACAGTTAAACCTTAACAACTTTAATTATAAAGTCCTCATTTCCAGACCACTGAGGAGCAGCGAACAGCATAAAACCTAAACAAGCTAGCGAGTTACTCGCAGGCTGATCTGGTTTTATGCTGTTCTCATAGGTATTTTCATGGTTTCCTCTATGAGGGAGAGGGTTAAAGTAGACCATTTTTTCTTATCACTATCATTTTAAGCATAAGTTTTCATGTTAAACTTGTAACCATCTAGATGTAATAATGTTACCTAGTATTTAATTATATTCATAACATTGATAATGTGTTTTCCCAAATTCCCCCAAAACAAAGTCATTTTCTGTATTTCATTTAACGCCTAGCATTCCTTTAAAAAATGTAAATGGACTCTTTCAATAGCACTTCCTTGCACAAATCCCCATACTTCACTAGCGTAATTCAGATTTGAAGATACTAGATTCTCTGTGACTTACCAAAATATTTGTAAATTTATATAAATACTTATACATTTTAAAAATGCTTTTAGCGCTTGTCCAGGGATGGAGTTTTGAGCATAAGTGAATGAATTGCCTTTTGAGAAAACTAACCAACATATAAACCGTATTTTTGTTCTTTCTTTGCAAGTTTGCAATTTACATGTGTCTGATACAGCTGCAAGGAATTCTTTTCATCGCTTCTGATGTTCTAGCAAGGTTTTAGAACTAAACTCAAAATGTAATTAAGATATACGACCCACATGTTACCCACGGCTGTGTCTAGACGTACTGGAAATAATAGGAAACCAGGCACTAGACGGATGTCACACTCTACTTACATTTCTAGTTTTATATTCTTGACCGCTGATTATTTTTATGTACAATCATGATGTATAAGTAAATATCTTTAGCTTTCTAACATAGCGTGTTCAAGGGATCAGTAGGAAAATACTCCCTTCCAGAAGCTCTGTTGTGAGCGATGTAAATGCAGGTGATTTCCTATACTTATTAAGTAGCATTTGAAAGCATACACGAGTTTTCAATCGTGAAATATCAATCAATCACCTTGTTCAAATGTCATTCGCCGCTTTTTCCTAGCGCAGTGAATGCGCCTCCCCCCTTCTCTTTTTGTATCTCTCTGTCTCTCACAGCGGAAGTAAAAGTGCCTTTATATAGATATATTCCTGTGTTGCGTTTGTTTATTCAAAAAGAATAAATAGAACCTCATTTGTTCCTATTGTTATTGCAAAGGTTTTTTATAATATGCAGCTTAAAAACAAATCTTTGTTTTATCTTTTTCTTTGATTGTTCTGTTACTGTTTTAAGTTGTGTACATTTTGGCTTTGCTCGTTATGTTATCTATATGAGGTGGCAATATGTATATGAAACGTATCAGTAAATATTGGGAGGTTTACACGAGAATATATCACAAACTTTTGTTTGCATGTCAAAGTACATTACCACTGCAATGGGGCATAATGCAGCATTTTAGTAAAAAAATATCTAATTAGATCGCTCTCAATACACACCGGAAACTGATGTCATTACAGGCTTATATAGACTTTTGACTACTCGCTTTATTTCTGCATTTTAATTTTCTTTTAGTCATGATTCGTTAAAGCATGTGTAATATAATTGTATAAAAATCAGGCATTGACAGATTTCGTCCCCGATCTTGTTTTAATTTATAGACGCCCAAGAGTGGTGATGAGGTGACCAAAAACACTAAATGACATATATTAGATACAGAAAACTTGGGCGGAATGTTACAAATGTGAGTCTTAGACGATTACCTAAAAAGTATGTTCAGATTGTAAAAGAGAAAACATATTATCTGAGTGTCCATATGACATTTCATATAGATAGAAATCTTGACTTGACTTGACTATTTGAGTTTACCGTCGCTTCGACAGTATTTCAGTCATATAGCGACGTCCAACTAATTACAGGTGGAAGAAGACCCCGAATGCACGGAGGCATCCGGGTAGAACCACCGACCTACC
>CM037789.1:61640407-61690407 GCA_021229015.1 Solen grandis | reverse complement strand
CCAAAATTTAAACAAATTTGGCCGTTTGAATAATACTTTAATAGGTAAACCTGATTATAAACCTGCAAAAAATGGACAAATAGGAATGAAATAAAATCCGTCTTAAGCATCGTTTCTATCACATAAACTGCGTTTCTATCATTTCTGACATATTGCCCTGTCTACCAACAAATGATGTGATGATAACCTTAAACTTGCAATAATACGGCATTTGTTTGATGAAAAAGAAGATATGACGACTTTACTAGAGTTGTATATGACGAATTTAATTTCTTAAAATAGGATACACCTGCCTCCCACTGGAAGGACATTCATCTTTTAGGCGGTTTATTCCTTTACCGACTCTGGAAATAACTATGCATCAAGAAACAAGCTTGCTGAAAGGTATTTTTAAAACAAATTACCTAAAAAGAAAGACTATATTTTAATTTTCAGTGATTTCCCTCCAAAGGAGTTTCACAATATTTTTTCAACCTTTATACATTCTTCTCTAACATTGCATGGTACTATGGTACTACGTAATTAATAAAAATATTTGTATGTATCTTGACATTCCCTAGACATTTACAAAACTTTCTATGAACAATTTAGATGACCCCATGCCTTGCATCCGTAGAACAGAGTAGAAAAAGTATATGCACCAAATGAATAATACATAATGTTAATTAGTATCTCTCTACCACTAGTAATAATAAACAAGGTTTTGTCAGTACTGCAAGTGTTACAGGTGTCCCCAATTGTTGAAAAAAACAAAACACTAACAACAACAACAAAAAAGGTAGAAACAATACAACCAATGGAAATAGTTTATGATTCCCAAACTGCGCTTTGTCGCAGGATAATTGCAAACTCAAAATTAATGAATTGCATGGTCTTCTTCCTAAATATAACAACCTTTATTTTGTTTCTATAGCTCACCAGAGCACAACGTGTTCAAGGTGAGCTATTTGGATCACCCGGCGTCCGTCAACAATTTGCTTTAAACATCTCCTCTGAAACCGCTGAACATATTTTGATTAAACTTCGTAGGGATGATCCTTGGGTTAACCTTCATTAAAGTTGCTAAAAATAAACTTGATCCATGTAGAACTCTGGCTGCCATAGCAACGGAACGAAATGAAAGAAGAAAAATTTGAAAATCATCTCCTCTTAAACCAATGGTCAGAATTTAATTTCCTTTGGCACAAATGATCACCTCATGAATGTCTACCATAATTGCTAAAATAGAGTTGATCCCTTGAAAAATGAGGCCCCTAGGGGGTTGGTTAATTCCCTTATATACTGTATAAAGAAATTGTCAAAATCCTTCTCCTATGAAGCCAATGGACAGAATGTAATATCCTTTTGTCACAAATGGTCACCTCATGAATGTTTACCATAATCATTATGGTAAAAATGAAGACGATCACTTGAAAAATGCGGTCCCTAGGGGATCAGCTAGTTTCCTTATAATTAAACTCTATATAGAAATTTCAAAATTCTTCTTCTGGGAAACCAATGGTCAAATTTGATTTCTTTTGGCAGAAATGATCACCTCATGAATGTCTACCATAATTGCTAAAATAAAGTTCACCCTTTGAAAAAAGAGGCCCCTAGGGGGTCAGTAAAATTTCCTTAAAATTTTAAAATTCTTTTTTTTTCTTTGGAATCAACTAATGCTGGTCCGTTTATTAAAGTATAAAATCGTATGTACAATAACAATACATAAATGCACGCATGTTTAGGAAATGTATATGTTTCATTTCATTACAGTTTTACAGTGTCATACCATTTTTCAAAAAAAAATAAAAAAAGTAAATAAAAAAAACATATTCAAAATATATTTAACACATTGCACACACATACATTAGCGTACATACACATATACTATAACACCATGTAACAGACCTATTCTCGAAAGCGAATAAATAGATCTGTCGATGTTAATTATTATGCATTAGATAATTTGAAGTAATTTAAAACAGGTTAAATATCGAAGATAAAGTTGAATATGTCTTCAAACAATGGTTTTAAGATGTTTAATGAATTCAAATAAAAAGTAATGTCTGTTCTTTTTACTCTGGTAATATAGATCTAAGATAAGAAAATCATTATAGAGTAATTTAGTTACATTACCTAATGATGAGCGTCTATTGCTTGTAAGGTATGATTTATAAATACTTTAAGTTAGATGACTAAGTATTATGTTAATATCTTCATACTCTCTGCAAGTAGTTTTATATCCAATAGTAAGGTATTTTAGGCATTTTAAAACTCTTCTTTGAAACTAGTGGTCAGAACATAATTTCATTTCGCAGAAATGCTCACCTTATGAATTTCTACCATAATTGCTAAAATAAAGTTCATCCTTTGAAAAATGAGGCCCCTAGGGGGTTGGCTAATTTCCTTATATATAGAAAGTTTCAAAATTCTGCTTCTGTGAAGCCAATGATCAGAATTTAATTTCATTTTGCAGAAATTATCACCTTATGAATGTCTACCTAAATTGCTATAATAATGTTGACCTATAAGTCGCCTTAACAAATGTAAGTATATTAATCAATCAATCACGTTAAAAAAAGATTGATATTTAGTAAAGTTAAATAAAACCACACATTTTTCTTAAGTCCGATTATAAATGTGTATGAAATATTAAAGTGAAACAATTCTTATATATTGTACAGTAAAGCATATCAGGTAATGCTAATGATATATCAAATATTAGTATTATAATGTAACTGATACATAGTGAGACTGAAATAGTATAACATGAGCTATGCAAAGTGAATTACAATTAAGATAAACATATACTGCACTGTATCAAGTCATCGTTTCTTGTACCATGAACAAATAGTCAAATATATACCATGATCATTAATATATTAATTAATATTTTTCAGTATATCTAACTAATTCTTGTCGACCGTCTGCTAATTCTGAACACAGAACTGTATCGTCCGCATGTAACAACTTGGTCTATTGTAACGCTTGTATATTACCAACTTGTAAATGTGCCTTTAACCCTTTCCCTCATAGAGGAAACCATGAAAAGACCTATGCGAACAGCATAAAACCAGATCAGCCTGCGAGTAACTCGCAGGCTGATCAGGTTTTATGCTGTTCGCTGCTCCTCAGTGGTCTGGAAATGAGGATTTTGTAATTAAATTTGGTAAGGTTTAAGTGTGGCTTTCTGCAGATCAGGCTTTATGTGGTACCTATTGAGGGCGTCAAAAGGGGTATATATGAGGGAAAGGGTTAAAAGTTAATGAAAAAAATATATCGGTGTGGTTATTTTATATAAAAAACATGTCTGAATACGGTTTACCACGTTCTTTCAGCTTTAAAGTTGCAAGCTTGAGTGCTGTTTTCATAAGACAGACCCAGATATTGAAATCAAATAACCATGATCCTTCAAAAGATTTAGTCGCGCTTTTGGGACACTTCTTTCTTATGAAAATACAATAGAAACATCTATTTTTTACGAATGCACACTATCACAAGGGAATATAAGGAGAATCTGAAGGGACAGTTGAAAATATGAACACACGTACACATACAGTGGAACCTCACTATTAAGGCCACGAATGGGACCGGGCACGGGTGGCCTTAATTTGAAATTTGGCCTTAATAGCAAGGTTTCACAAAGTCAAAAGGGATTATGTCCCTTTGACACATCAACCCTACACTTGTGTGTTATGTGTGTGTTACGTGAGTTTTGTGTAATCAATTGATTATTCAAATAACTCATTAAGCCATTTTAATATTTTTTTATCTTTATTTAAATACAACAAAAGAAATATAAAATAAATAAAATAAAAATAACATGCAACAACACAAAAGCTGCAAAAGAAATCATAATACCCGTACATGTTTACCCATTATCTCAGTAGGAATATTGACTAAATGTAGCTCAGATGTCCCTAATACTTTAATTATAGTATTAATTACCATCAGTTTGATTTCGATGTTGATAATGACGATGCATTGAAAACATAGCGTTATCAAACGCCCTTTGCTAAATTTATTGGACAAAAAGATACAAACATCATACACACCGCTTTTGATAAAGGGATTCATTAACGTCCCATTTTTCGAAACAAACTAACACCTGGACCTGTTGTCAGTTTGTTCTTTGTGTACTGCTAACAAAACAAAAAAAAGTGTCAAAATGTCGGGCGCGTGAAACACACAGACTGGTTTGCAAAATACTGAGACTGGTTAACATAACTTACGACGGTATTTCACGTAACCAGTCAGATAAACAAGAGGCCCATGATGGCCCTAAATCGCTCACCTGAGATAAATAGGTTGACCCAAGGAACATCTGTTCCAATTTATTTTAAAATCTGGCCAGTAGTTTTGAAGAAGATGATTTATAGTTTTCATTTTTTTTCTTTTTGTTGCCATAGCAACCAGAGTTCTACATGGATCAACTTTATTTTAGCAACTTTTGTGAAGGTTGACCCAAGGATCATCCCTGCCAAGTTTAATCAAATTCTGTCTAGTGGTTTCAGAGGAGATGTTGTTTAAAGGTTTCTCTATATACATATAAGGCAAATAAGCCCCGCCCCTGGCGGCCATGTTTTTTTACGGATCGGAATAATTTTAGCAACTTTGGTAGAGGTTGACCCAAGGAACATCTGTACCAATTTATTTTAAAATCTGGCCAGTAGTTTTGAAGAAGATGATTTTAAAGTTTTCATATTTTTTTTTCTTTTTGTTGCCATGGCAACCAGAGTTCTACATGGATCAAGTTTATTTTAGCAATTTTTGTAGAGCCTCACCCAAGGAACATTCCTGCCAAGTTTCATTAAATTCTGTCCAGTGGTTTCAGAGGAGATGTTGTTTAAAGGTTTCTCTATATACATATAAGGCAAATAAGCCCCGCCCCTGGCGGCCATGTTTTTTTTACGGATCGGAATAATTTTAGCAACTTTGGTAGAGGTTGACCCAAAGAACATCTGTACCAATTTATTTTAAAATCTGGCCAGTAGTTTTGAAGAAGATGATTTTAAAGTTTTCATTTTTTTCTTTTTGTTGCCATGGCAACCAGAGTTCTACATGGATCAACTTTATTTTAGCAACTTTTGTGAAGGTTGACCCAAGGATCATCCCTGCCAAGTTTAATCAAATTCTGTCAAGTGGTTTCAGAGGAGATGTTGTTTAAAGGTTTCTCTATATACATATAAGGCAAATAAGCCCCGCCCCTGGCGGCCATGTTTTTTTTACGGATGAGAATAATTTTAGCAACTTTGGAAGAGGTTGACCCAAGGAACATCTGTACCAATTTATTTTAAAATCTGGCCAGTAGTTTTGAAGAAGATGATTTTTAAAGTTTTCATTTTTTTTTCTTTTTGTTGCCATGGCAACCAGAGTTCTACATGGATCAACTTTATTTTAGCAACTTTTGTGGAGGTTGACCCAAGGATCATCCCTGCCAAGTTTAATCAAATTCTGTCTAGTGGTTTCAGAGGAGATGTTGTTTAAAGGTTTCTCTATATTCATATAAGGCAAATAAGCCCCGCCCTTGGCGGCCATGTTTTTTTACGGATCGGAATAATTTTAGCAACTTTGGTAGAGGTTGACCCAAGGAACATCTGTACCAAATTATTTTGAAATCTGGCCAGTAGTTTTGAAGGAGATGATTTTTTAAGTTTTCAAATTACTTTTCTTTTTGTTGCCATGGCAACCAGAGTTCTTCATGGATCAACTTTATTTTAGCAATTTTTGTAGAGCCTCACCCAAGGAACATTCCTGCCAAGTTTCATTAAATTCTGTCCAGCGGTTTCAGAGGAGATGTCTTTTAAAGCAAATTGTTGAAGACGCACGACGGACGACGCACGACGCACGACGACGGACGCCGGACGAAGGGCGATCACAAAAGCTCACCTTGAGCACTTTGTGCTCAGGTGAGCTAAAAATCGAAAGTGTTATCGCTCTTGGACAGGTGCCCGCTTTAGCTAGTTCATTTTGCACTGTAAACACCGATCGGGACCGAAAATGGTGCCCGCATTTCGCAATAGCCAGGTGCTCGCATTATTGAGTTTTGCGGGCAAATAAACATATAGCAAAGCGATCCGGACCGCGAAATTTGCCCGTAATTAGAAGTTGCCCGTATTAGTGAGGTGCCCGCTAAGTGAGTTTCTACTGTACTGTGAAGCGGCAATTTACATACAAAGTACTTGGTGTCACTTCATATATGAAATCTTGGGGATAATAGGCTGACAGATCGCGCTGTTCGAAGATACAATCCGGTTATACACCTTAACAATAACAATGGCAGTGTCCTCGTATCAGTTTTTATTTGGAATAATCGCAGTTTTCCTTCTGATGATATCAGGTATTTGTATTATTTTACATAATTACACAGATTAATTTAGTTGTGTCTATATTGCACTACTCAGTTATATTCGCCATTTTGAGCAAAAGTACAGGGGCTCGTTCCGATGGAGTTGCAATATGCAAATCATATCGGTAACATTGAAGCAAAAAATCCCTTTAAAAGGAATGCTTCCCGCATTTATTATTAGCCGGTCTATCCAAAGCATAGTTAAACCACCAACTGCTTTTGTTCAAGTCCTGGCCCCAGTATAATAACCAAGTACCGTCGAATGGATTTACCGGTAAATTTTGAATTTAGCTTTTAAGAATTTTTGGCACATGCTTGCAAGTATTGTTTGATATTGTATGTCACAAATGAACATATTCCATCAATAGTTTTATACAGAATTTCTTCCAAAGAGCCCACAAAATCCTCCTCAGTTTCAATGCAATTTTCAGTATTTTTAACAATTTTTTTTTTATGATCTTTAGTTGGAAGGAATGCATTTGGATAGCATCCCCTTAATAAATGATTCTTCATTTCGAAATCCGCGGAACGATACCTAACCCTGCAACGGCATATCTCGCTGTCGACTTCAACAAAGTCATAGGCAGCAAGGTCTGTTTCAGATGCTCAGTATATGACCTGAGAATATTTATAAAAGTGCGGTTGGCACTATAAGCTCCCCGTATCTTAATATTAATCAGTACCAGTTTTTTACAATTGTCTGACTAAACAACGACATAAAGATATGCAACGCAAAATAATAATAATAATAATAAAAATGGAAAGAAATTCATAATTTAAGAAACACAATATAAAGTACTATTTCATTAATGTCAAATTTAGATCATGCATGTATTTATGTATTATAACTTTAATACCTGCTGGTGGTGGTTTCGTAGAGTTCAGCACGCCATTAAAACACCAAGCTTTTCGTTGTTGTCTAAGACTTGTTTGCCCGTTTCACTGTTGCTATAAACATCACGGTATGGTGTAGCCATGATTTGGCGCCATATTAAAAAGATAAGAAAACACAAGAGTAGCAACAGGGGTTCAAAATCTTATCTATTATTTACCGTGAAGCCTGTCCCGGCAGTTCTGATAATTGTATTAATGAATCACGATTTTATTCTCACAAGAAAAACCTGCCCCCATAACGCATAAGGATGTTTTATTTCTTTCATTTTCAAAACATCTTGGTTTTTCAACGGGATATATTTGTGTTAATACGCGATTTCCCACATTTGGTCTCCCTTCCTTTTTGTGCAGAGTTGACACATAGGGATCACATTTCCGTCGTCTGTCTGTCCGTCACATGTTTTCCGTCACGCTTCAGCTGGTGACAACGTGTTTCAAAGAACACTCTTGTTTAATGTTACCATTACATACGACTTGCAACTTCAAACCCCTTTGAGCAAATCAGGCAGCGTATTATTTGTTTTCAACTATGCAGTTACTTTATAGGTTACTTGAACGTTTTCTTGTACCTAAACAACAGCGTTGCAATTTTGAACCAAATATTTTAAATGTCAAGGTTTTAAGCATTACCCGAGTATAAAATAATGTTATATTACTGGGAGAGATACTATTATGTAAATGTTTTCTGTTTTAGTCCGGGACGTGGCTGCAGAGAAATGTTATGTCTGCGTTGGTTGTAACGACCCGTTTGACAAAGACCAAAGTTTGATTACAACTGTAGACTGTGAGGGTTCCTGCATAAAATCAAAAGTTGGAGACGGTAAGTTTTACTTTTTTGGCATATTTATCCGAACATTTCATTTTTCTGTCTTTCAGGCGTTTTCCCTCCTATGATCAACTACCGGAGATAAAATGTCCAGATACATGTAATTCCAAAACGCAGGCTTAAAGCGGACAAATCTTATTTTGAGATGACAAATCTTATTTTGAGACTGCCAAATCTTATTTTAAGAATTGGTATTTATGTGTACTTTTAACACTGACAGCTTTGTACCAATTATGGAGCTTGAAGGTAAAATGAGTAAGTAGTATCATTTTGTTAACTAACTCGACTTTTGTAGGTGTTTTTCTACTGAGATTATCTTGAGATTTTAGACATTTAAAATTGCTGTAAAACATTGCTACTTCTAGGGCGGTGAATCTTTGTGTTAAGTAACCGTTTTAAATAGGCCCTATATCAGAAATACAGATATAGTCGAAGCGACGGTATTTCATTCATATAGCGACGTTCAACTAATTATGGGTTTAGGAAAACCTTATCTTCTCAAGGGGCACCCGGAACCAACCTACTTTCGGCCGGCAGAAAGACCCTCAAGTGGCCAAACCGGGGCCCCGACACGCGAAGTCATAATCAGTCAGTAACTATGATCATTGAGCCATCGGATATTCTCATATTGAGTAGTTGAGTAGTTACTTCCTTTGTAATGTACAATAACTGCCACCACAAGTTTATTCGGCAAGTGGATTGACGAGTTATCTTTTTCATTTTTGAATTTAGATTCGTGTATTTAATACCAGTTATATTCTATATAAATGACATTCATAATGATGAAACATGTTAATAATAAAATTATATATATATATAAACACACAAATACTGTGAGTACTGTTTTACTGTCACACCGGCTTTTTCTTTTCATGAGATTCTATATAATGAGATAAAACGTGTTTTTGGTAAGAAAGCAAACTTATCAAGCATAATAAGTTTGTATAACTATTATCTGAAATTATTATAAATTGATTTTTTATCATTCATTCAAGCATTTTTAGTTTTAACTTTATCATAAAATGGAAAAGGAGCATTGCACTACATAAATACAGTTATTTAACTAATTTAAAACTAATGCATGAAGAGATAGTTTTCAATTTATACCATATGTAGGGAAGTGGTTATATATTAATGATCATTTTCTCACAATACCATGACTTTAAGCGTCATAATTTACAAACATGTTATGCCTTATCATCTCTCTCAAAACAGCAAATAGTTCCGATACCTAAATCAACAATCGTCACATAGTTTTTAGTTTCAGCCAGAACGTATTAATCAAAACACCGATGGATCGGAAAGTAAATGTAGAATAAATAAAGAAACACTAGACAGACATCTCCATCTTAAATGCATGAAAATGTTTTCATTTGACTGATCTCAAATATTGACTCATTCATTAAGTGCTGTAAACTTGAAATATTCGCAAAAATATATTTTGTCAAGCCAAATGAACGTAATAGAGAGGTATAAATATCTTCTCTGCCATACCATGCACCAAATATAACACTATAATGATGATTTACCGTGATTTTTATGTTTAGCCACTCTTGATACTTGAAACTTGAAAGGGCAAGTTTTGCTGTTGAAAGAAGAATGATCCTCAAAATAAAATTTATAACATATGTTCATAATTACATATAACTCACATACTGGATACTTAAACAACATTATATGGGAATTTTTGACTTGATCGGTAATAACCGTCATGAATTGAAAGGCAATTTGAAAATGGTTACGACAAGGAAACGGTTACGAAGTGACAACAAAAAAGAGGTTATGGGTTGGACAGTTTATGAATTGATTTGTACCATCCACAATTTTCATGAAATAGTTCAATGGATCGATTTGGACAAACGTTCTTCAGATCATGCCAGTAGATATAACAGGAAGCTTCTTTATCATTTCGAATGCCCGTGAAAAGATTAAAAGTCAGTACCTTTAAGTTTTTTAAGTTTTCCGCTTTTGATTTGATATAATTTTCTTCCTCATGTACCTTCGACTTCAAATCCGAATTTTACCGATTATTGCCGAGTGCCACGGAATGTGTCGAAGTTAGCCGAAGTAAACTCCATGTCATTACACTCATAAAAACATTAACCACCCGTTTCTTTTTAAGAACTGTATTTCTTTCAATGAATATTATGGTATATCATGTTTTGTAGTTGTCGCGAGATCTTGCAACATGAACAAGATGGACAATTCCTGCTCTAAAACCAACAACATCGAAGTCTGCCATTGTGATGGGAACCTCTGCAACACAGCACCGCCAACAACAATGTCCATGCTTACTTTGGGTGCAGCTTTTGCTGTGTTTCTGATTCATCGAATTTTGTAAAAAAGAAGAAAAAAAAAAAACTACGGAAAAAAAACAGCAACAAAATTCTTATATCAAAATTTCATTTTGGCTTATAACCTATGACATTCTAAGATAAATGTATATGTGGCAATAATTGCCTATTAAATTATGTTATTTTGGTTGTATCCGTGACATGATTAAGATGCTATGTAGTCTAATATAAGTGTGAAAGACCATACCATTTATTCGTACTATAAAATATAATCATGCAATACATTGGTGTTTTACTTATTTTTACACAATCCTTACATGCTTACCTTATTGTTACGTTCAGTCTGACAATTGTACATATAACAATGGGAATTACGTATTTCTCATGACATTAAGCGTATTGATGTATTGTGTGCAACATATTAAATAAAATCAATTTGCTGGAATTATTCGCCAGAAACGCAGAGTAAGATATACTCCATCAAAAATCATTTTAAGTGATGAATATGGGTTTAAGTGTAGCCTTTGTTTATAAATGATATCGATAAGGACCTATTCTAATGATTATACTGGGTATTGTTCACTGTTTAGCAGTCGGTACACCTGTTTTATGCATGCTCTATGGATTTCCTTCTCGGATTACAAATTGTCTCTATAGTATGAAATAACTTAAATAGTACTTTTGTTTATCATCAAATTTATCAGAATCTCTGTGAAGAAATCAAAGTTGTTTGATAAAATCTTGTTAGACATTATTCATAACATGATAAGCATTACTATCAAATTCTTGTTCGATGAAGCAAATAGGCAACTTGGACATTGGAATACTTGTGGTTGAGTATACATTTATTTTTTTTAAATAATTTTCAATAGATTAGAAACTTGTTTCAACATTATCGTATTTCGGTTCAGTGGTAAAATAGGGTAGGATAGTGTGTGCATGTGTGTGTGTGTGTGTGCGTGTGTGTGTGCGTGTTGCAGGGGTCGAATAGTGTCAAGTAGTTAAAAACAGGATATATCCAGGCTATTTCCTATTATGAGTTATTATAAGAAATAAACGTAAATAAACATATGTAAATACATATGAGAGCAGTAAAAATTGCATTTGTATTTAAAGGCCCATTATGCTACCAAAAGCAGTGTATATTTTTCAGACAGAAATGCAGTGTGTGCTACAGATTTGTTACGAGATCGTTGACGACAACGTTACTACAATGCATAAATAAAAAAGATTATTTTACTCTTTTTAAAGATCATTCAATTGTTTACAAAATAACTAATTTGCATATTCTGCAATTCCTCGTCTATTTTCCAAAGGCATTCTGTATGTCTCCGTTAACAAATCACGAGTGCATAAATTGATGACGTAGCAGATAAACAAATTGTAATTCGGCGACGGTTTTTCAAATTCAAATTGTTTCCAATAACTTGCGGTCTTTGGGAATACCCATCGATGCAAAATGTAAACATTGAGAGTATTTTGACATCCATCCAATATACTAAATCGACATATTTGATAAACAATTCTAATGTGTTCAACGGTTATTTCATAAAAGATATTTGCATAGTTTGTACCATTTGTGTTAGTCTTCAGTATGTCAATGTTATTTTATATTTTCTTTTTCTTTTTTTTATCAAAATTGAATCATTATGAAATATAATGGGCCTTGAAGGATTGGTTCGTACGTATAGTAGCAATATATGTCGTGTTCATTTGTAACGTTATTTTATATTGATTGATTGATACTGAAAATTTCCTAATCAGCAAAAGCCAATTGAAAGTAGTGTCATGATATTTATGGATCTGATATTTAGAAAGTAATTGAGAATTTCAAAATTACCTCCCTTTGGCTACCACTTACTGTTTAGCTACACCTACTGTACTGTGGCACGAAGAACAGCAAGAGTGCGTCAGTGTAGATCTTTAATAGGATATCGAAAGAAACTGAAACAAAAAAGAATAAACAATGTTCAAGATACAATCCTCTGACAATATAGCATAAAATTAAACATCAATTATGACTAGAAAAGCATTTACTGAGTAAGGCGTGTTACAGGGGTTGCCCAAAAAGGTTAATATTAATCTTAATTATGATGACTAATCATATATATTGGCTAAAAAGCCTCTAGCACATGCGAATCACGAACCACGAAAACTGATGACAATTGTTTTACGCTTCGTAATTAACTGCATAACAGGCAAACGATCTATTATTAAAAGCATATACGTAATATATATGTAAAACTGATATAATTTGGCTCAAAACATACCCTATGCGGCCACACGGCCAGCTCATGAGTTGAAACGAAACAATTTCAGCATTGTTTGTGCGGGAAAAAACGAATGGACGAAAAGTAACTCCAACTGGAGAGCTTATTATTAAATATTACAGATTAAGGGAAATAACCGCTCCCCTACAGAAGCCACAATAGGTAGGAGTTGTTCCCCTTATACTATATATATGAAATATTAGAGAAAATGCGACAGAACACTCCCCGTCTGGTTTAAGTAGATTAAACCATCTCATTACAAAATGCAATTTACAAAACAAATCTCATAATAATAATAACATGTAAACTGATAGATACAGAATGATGATTTTAAATTCAAGAAACATCAACATGATGTTGGACTTTCAAAAAAGAGTGGAACTTACAAATATTAACGATCTGATACAAAAAAAAACTCTCTTTAAAGACCGCCTCTAAAAAATGGCCATTATGTGCACAGATGTCGATGAATCGATAAATTGCACTGAATTTGATGAAAAATAAAAAAAAATAAGTCTTCACCTTGGTTAACAAACTAAGTTAAGAATTTAAGTAACAATACAACACCTGACCTCTTCAGAGGGTCTTTTTAAAGACATTACAAATGTTTCTACCAGTATATTCAAAGGCTTACAGAGGAATATTGTTGAACTTTATAAAAAAAAGCGAACAATGAAAGAGATGCATAATTACAACAAAATCCTAAACATTATAAATCTATATTGCGATCAAGGCGTTAAACCATCTTACACATTCAAATAATTTGGATTTGACAAGATTAAAACCTGATCAAACTGAAAAACTAAAATTCTGTGATAACCATGATAATGTACCTTATACTTGTACAGTAAGTTGCATGAGGGTAAAAAATAGACTCAAAAAGCAATTTGATGCTAATGCTGATGCTCAAAAATTTGCGCTTAAAAAAGTACTCAGTCAATACATATGAATGGCACGTCTCAATATAAGCATCCTAAGATATCAGTCACCGTGAGTCAAAGGTTCAAACACTTCAATTTGACCTAACCAGCAGAACAACTTCATTCACGGGGCGCAGAAAAACACTATGTTTCCCTGACACGGTTACAGTTCTGACTTCCACAGTTCGCACACGACCATCTTCACTTGGCAGGGCCTGCTCGACCACACCCATTAGCCAGTCGTTACGACACACCTGTTTGTCTCTTAAAAGAACGACATCACCGCGTCTGAGGTCCTCTTGTCCCGATGTCCACTTTGGGCGACTCTGCAAGGTGCTCAGGAACTCGTTCCTCCAACGTTTCCAGAATTGCTCCACCAGGATTTGCACTCGCTTCCACTGCGCTCTGTACATGTCTTTGATATCTGACGGGATCACAACATCCACAACACAATCACTTTTCTGCGTCAATAGCAATGACGGACTTAACGGTGTAGGATTTGACACATCGGCTAACAATGGCACTAGCGGTCTCGAATTAATGATGGCAGAAGCTTCTGCCATGAATGTGACTAACACTTCATGTGTCAGTTGATTTCCAGACAGGTCCAGTAACAATGAATCAAGTATCCGTCTCGTGATACCTATCACGCGTTCCCAAACGCCACCACGGTGAGATGAATGAGGAGGGTTGAGGATCCACGTGGCTCCTTCGTTGTCCAGATATTGCTTAACTTTCTCACTGATGTTAACGCCAAAGTTGTTCAATGCCCCCATGAAGTTGGTTCCTTGGTCTGACCGGTACACCTTGACCTTGCCTCTGATACTGGTAAAGCGACGCAAGGCGTTGATGAAAGAAGAACTGCTTAATTCTTCAACCACTTCAATATGAACAGCTCTTGACGTCAAGCATGTAAACATCACTGCCCAACGCTTACTACAGGCTTGTCCTCCTCTTGTACATCGGGTGACAATTTGCCACGGGCCAAAACAGTCAAGACCTACTGACGTGAAAGGAGGTGCTGGATTAAGTCTGTCTTCAGGAAGGTCCGCCATCTTCTGATATGCTAAGTGGCCTCTTAACCGCTTACATCTAACACAGTGGTGTATAACTGACATTATCAGTCGTTTTGCTCCGGTAACCCAGAAACCCGCTTCCCGAAGAGCTCCCTCTGTGAAGTGTCGGCCTTGGTGCCTTATCTTGCGGTGGTAGTATTCTACTATCAGCCTAGAAGCATAATGTTTTCCTGGCAAGAGGATAGGTCTCTTTTTCAATAATGTTCAATGGAGCATTCCTCAACCTACCCCCAACCCTCAAGGTATCTTCTTCTAGATAAGGGTCTAAGGCAGTAACAGGGTTTACCGCTGAGGAGACATGCTATTTCTGAGCTATATACGTCAAGTTGTACGGACTGGATAATCATTCTCTCGGCAAATGTTCTCATTTCGATATTTTCGCACTTCTCTTTGTCATTAACACTACCATGCATCTTTCTATATTGAAGTCGAGCCCGTTTCTTTAACACCACAACTGCGTTTATCAGTCTTTCTCAACGAGAAAAGTTTTTAAAGCGCTCCGTACTCAGAAGGCCCCTTGTCTCAAGCCGTGTTTTTATACACTGTATTTCAGGACGAACTTCTGGTTCGTTTGCTGGGGACTGGAGTTCGTACGTTTCAGTCATACTAAGACTCTCGGACTTCAGAAAGCTTGTCCCCTGTAACCAACTGCTGTTAAGTATGGCTTCCGTTGTCGTACCTCTGGTACCCACGTCTGCAGGGTTCTCTTGGGTGCATACATATGTCCACTGCTCTGGTCTTGTAGTTTTCAGAATTCTGCTGACTCTGTTTTCTACATACACATAGAACCTTCTTGTGCGGTTGTATAAGTACACAACTTTACTGTCTGTGTAGAATTTCATGTGATCAGCTGAGATGTGTAGATGTTCTGAGATGATATCAGCCAATTCAACAGCTAACACAGCGCCACATAACTCCAGCCTAGGTATAGTATGACCATGTTTGGGCGACAGCTTGGACTTGCCAATAATGAATCCAATATGTACTTCTCCGTCAGAATCAATAGTTCTGAGGTAGGCGACCGCAGCGATAGCCTTTTCCGAGGCGTCGGAGAATAGGTGAACCTCTTGAGAAACAGTAGCTTCAAGTGAACCTGGGAGGTAATTGCGAGGTAAAGCTAAATCTTTCAAATGTTGCAGAGAGTCTCGCCAGTCGACCCAACGTTTTCTTGACTCAGCAGATAATGGTTGATCCCAATCCAGAGAATCTGTCATCAGGTCACGTAAGATAATTCTCCCATGAATTATCACAGGGGCGATAAATCCCAGCGGATCGAACAAACTGTTCAAGGTTGACAACATACCTCTCCGCGTACATGGCTTCGCGTCGTCTGCAATTTTGAAGACAAATTAATCCGTGTCTAAGTTCCAACTTAGGCCGAGGCTCCTTTGTATGGGCAGATTCTCTCGACCAAGAACCACGTCCTTGAGGTCAGTCGACAGGTCTTCTTTAGGAAGGGCCTGCATAACCTGTCTGCTGTTTGACGATATTTTGTGGAGTTTGAGTTTTCCGCCTTCTTCAAGTTCTGTTTTTGTACGTTTAACCAGGTCGATGGCTTCAGCGGGACACGGGAGGGATGTCAAGCCGTCATCTATGTAGAAATCATTGGTAACGAAATGTGTCACGTCTTGACCATACACTCCTTCTACTTCTTTTACACTTCTATGTAACCCGTAGGTAGCAATTGCAGGTGACGGGCTGTTACCAAAGACGTGCACGCACATTCTATACTCTTGAAGTGGCATTTCAGGATTATTGTCTTTGAACCAAAAGAATCTGAGGAAATCGCGATCTCTCTCCCTTAACGAAGAACTGATAAAACATCTGCTGAATGTCGACAGATACAGCAATTGGTTCCCTTCGGAATCGGATGAGGACGCCAAGCAAGCTGTTGTTGAGGTCTGGCCCTGTCATAAGCACTCTGTTCAACGAAAGGCCCATGTGTTTAGCCGAGGAATTTAGAACCACACGAATCTGGTCAACTTTCTTCGGGTGATATATCCCGAATATTGGCAGGTACCAACATTCACTGTCAGACGCTAAAGGAGCTGCGACTTCAGCGTGACCGTTGTCAAGCAGTTTTTGCATAAATTGAAGAAAGTGGTCACGTTTCTTCTCGTTCTTGTTCAGACTATTTATTAAAGACTGGGTTCTCTTCAGTGCCATGTTTCTATTGTTAGGCAGTTTTGGTCTTGAGAGTTTGAATGGTAATGGGGCTGTCCAGTTACCTTTACTGTCTCTTTCGAACTCATTGTGCATCATGTTTAGAAATCTCTATCTTCGACTGACATGCCGACTTTGTCATCTCTGTCCGTGACAGCAAACACTTTAGAGAATTTGATTTCTTCTCTGGCACCCTCTACCGGTTCACAAACGTCCTTTATCTTGAAGTAATTCTCACATTTGGGGAAGATGGACATTCTACCGTTTTCATGCACATATGTCTTTTTCACATTAATTAGGGGTTGGTGCGTCTTGTTCAGGCATGTTTCTCCTATCACCACCCAACCGAGAGCCAGCTTCTGTGCATACGGAGCACCCTTAGCACCGGTTCTTTGCTCTAACACATGGTGTGCTTCTGGCAGGTCCCTTCCAATTAGCAGCAAGATCTCTGCTTTCTGGTCTATTTCAGGAATGAGAGATGAAATTTCACGGAGGTGAGAATGTCCTCTGGCACTGGCTGGAGTGGGTATTTCATCACGAATGTTCGGATTATCTTCGCATTCTGTTAGGCGGGTCAACTCCAGTGATGTTGAACCGTCAACACTTTTGATTTCAAAGATACCTGGTTCGGTTGTACGCCCTATCAAGCTTGAGACACCTGCACATGACGACAAAGTATACGGCACCTCGGTGTACGATTCTTGAAACAAGTCGAAGAACTCTGGCTTAGCCATTGACCTATTGCTCTGATCGTCAATTAACGCATAGAGTCTTCTGCATTCATCTGGCTTATTCTTGCTACGGACATCTACCAAGACGACTTTAGTACACGATTTCCCATGTGACACGGCTTCGCCACAGACATTTGTACATGCAGAGTTAACCTGATGGCTCCTGTTCTTGAATTCGGACTCCCCGCCATGCACATGTAAAGCCGTAGGATGGTTCTCTGCGTTGCAAATAATACATTTTGATTTCATACCGCAAGCATTTGCGAAATGGTCTGTGGAAAGAGCACACTTAAAACAGATGTTTTTCTCGCGGAAGTATTTCTTTCTGACGTTAAGTGGTTTGGACGTGAATGTCTTACAGTCGTTCAGAGTGTGTCCATCGACGTTGTGTTACAAACAAAAGCTAGTCCTTTTTGTAGGTGAGGACTTCACGTCTGTCTTGAACGATTTAAATTCCTGTCTACGTCCAGTGTAGGTGCTGGTCTTTACTTCTGTTTCGTACATGAAGCATGGATTGTTGAGTGTTGAGCTCACTTCCGCTACGAATGTACAAAACACGGAGAAGGGTGGGTACAACACACCATGTTTAACCATGTGCTTCCGTGCCCTTTCAGTCCACTTGTTCTGCAAGTTGAAGGGCAACTTCTTCACAATTGGGTTAACGCCCACGGATGAGTCAAAGTAAGCCATTACAAATTTGTACGCTGGATTTTCTTTAGTGGCTTGGACCTCAGATAAAAGGTCACTGAGGTCATAAAGACGTTGGTGGTCTTTCATCGAAATCTTAGGGAATTCTTCAAGTCTCTTCTTTAAAGATTTTTAGTCCCCTACCGGTGTTCACACCGGAGGGGACTATAGGTTTGCCCTCCGTCTGTCCGTCCGTCTGTCCGTCTGTCTGTCCGCTCAAATCTGGATCCCGCGATAACTTAATAACTAAGCAAGCTAACTTGATGAAACTTGGTATATGACTAGATTGCAATGTGTAGATTATGCAAGTCATTTTATTTTTGTTCTTCGACTAAAATTGTGGTTGCTATGGTAACGGAAATAGTGAAAATATGGCCAAAAATGGGATCCCGCAATAACTAAGCAAGCTAACTTGATGAAACTTGGTATATGACTAGATGACAATGTGTAGATTATGCACATCATTTTATTTTTGTTCTTCGACTAAAATTGTGGTTGCTATGGTAACGGAAATAGTGAAAATATGGCAAAAAATGGGATCCCGCGATAACTAAGCAAGCAAACTTGATGAAACTTGGTATATGACTAGATGGCAATGTGTAGATTATCACTCATTTTTTTTTAAATTGTGGTTGCTGTGGTAACGGAAATAGTGAAAATATGGCAAAAATGGGACTAATTACCATATTGAGTCAAGGTGGAGCCGGTAGGGGACTTTATGTGTTGCATACAACACCAGTTACTTGTTCTATTTGTTCAGGAGCGCCATATCGCTCATCTAATCTTTTCCACAATTTTATTACCGCATTCTGTAGGTCTGAAATAGATGCCGTCTTTATGCTAATGGCATGCTTCCTTGACTGCGGGCCTAACCACTTAATGAGTAGGTCTATTTCATCTTGATAAGAGGCGTCGAGTTCCTTTACTACAGTTTTGAAGCCATCCCTCCATGCAGGGTACCTCTCAGGTGTGTCGTAAACATATATAATCTTGATGTTAGCAGCTCTTTCTTCATAAAAAACCTTGCGACACCAGACAACAAATGTTCTTGACTTGCATTACACACAGTTGGCTGATCTGAATCTAAGTTTTCAATATATGCCTCGGTTCTTTCTCTAGATCTTATTTCTTCTTTGGGCAAAGCATGCCTTTCACTTATGTTGCTCCTGATGTCAACGTTACATGTAGCATTGGTTTCGGCTTCTTCGCATTCTCTCTTTTGTTTTAGGACGTTTAGTTCACGTTTAGTTCTGCTTGAATCTCTCCCTTTCTCTCTCTATTTTAGCCACTGCAGTCATCTCTCTTTCACGTAATTCTGCTTCTCGCATTTTGAGTTCCAACTCCTTCTTTAGGAACGCTTTACGAATACTAGCTTGTGACAGAGAGGTTCTCGTGGAGCGAATCGACCTCATTTCGATCTCCAAGTTTATTTTTGATTCTTCTATAGAGTTCAATACCTCATTCACACGTTTTTCACGCTCCCTGTCGGCAGCCCCCCATTCCTCCAGTTTCGTTTGCGCTTCATATGACCGAGATAGTTCTAAGAACTGTACGAAGTCTCTGAATACGAGCCGGTATGGCGCATATCGAATGCAGACTGACGTGTAAGTCTCTTTTAATTTAGTGACATCTTCATACTTGGGGTCGACTGTCTCCAAGTATTCGTTAACTTTGTGCCAGGCCGTTGCTAGCTTCTCCTCGAAGTTCATTACTCTCTCTATGAAAATATCCGTCGCCTTGTCCGTAAGGTGTGTTAGCCTCTTCTCAGTTTCCGGGATCCCAGGATCTTCTGGCTGACCGGCCATCTTGGTGGGATATCACAGGTTTCTTACTGTACTGTGGCACGAAGAACAACAAGAGTGCGTCAGTGTAGATCTTTAATAGGATATCGTAAGAAACTGAAACAAAAAAGAATAAACAATGTTCAAGATACAATCCTCTGACAATATAGCATAAAATTAAACATCAATTATGACTAGAAAAGCATTTACTGAGTAAGGCGTGTTACATGGGTTGCCCAAAAAGGTTAATATTAATCTTAATAATGATGACTAATCATATATATTGGCTAAAAAGCCTCTAGCACATGCGAATCACGAACCACGAAAACAGATGACAATTGTTTTACGCTTCGTAATTGACTGCATAACAGGCAAACGATCTATTATTAAAAGCATATACGTAATATATATGTAAAACTGATATAATTTGGCTCAAAACATATCCTATGCGGCCACACGGCCAGCTCATGAGTTGAAACGAAACAATTTCAGCATTGTTTTTGCGGGAAAAACGAATGGACGAAAAGTAACTCCAACTGGAGAGCTTATTATTAAATATTACAGATCAAGGGAAATAACCGCTCCCCTACAGAAGCCACAATAGGTAGGAGTTGTTCCCCTTAAACTATATATATATATATATATATATATATATATATATATGAAATATTAGAGAAAATGCGACAGAACACCTACACTTCTCTGATTAAAACTAATATAATTATTTTAGATTTTAAATAAGTTTATCGTTTAAATCCTATGAGATATTCCCAAAGCTTGATGGAGATGCCTTACTTACATTTCCACCAAGACAGTTAACATAAAGCACACATCAAACATGAAAAAAAAATAGTTTGTATTGTGTAGGAAATGTTAATTGCACTATCATTTCTATTATATCATATATTAGTATACATACACGATATGTAAGATACCAATTCACGGAAAAATACTCCAATTTACTCTTGCTACATTAAATGCAATAAAAGTTAAGTATAATATATAACAATTATTACAAGTTACACGCATCTGTATTTTATAATGTATCACAATTTATATGAAAATGATGATTTATGTT
Source organism: Solen grandis (assembly GCA_021229015.1). NCBI lineage: Eukaryota > Metazoa > Mollusca > Bivalvia > Adapedonta > Solenidae > Solen > Solen grandis. The sequence goes on along the minus strand of CM037789.1, from coordinate 61,669,359 downwards.
GAAAAGTCCAATTTCACTATATTCACGTTCGTTCTGAATAATTATGTTATTTAACCAGGAATGAGACCATGCAATTATCGCTTAATAACATATAAACGATCGGGACATCTCGGTCTTGTGATGCGCCAATACCGTGGAGACTATGCAGTCAGAGAAGATATACTGTGTCACCCTCGTCAGTAGGACTGTTGTAGTCCGGACGTTGTTAATAGGAAAAAAGAAAGAATGGAAATATTACACATATATCAACACAGCTTTTAATTCAACAGAAGAGAAATAAGAAAATGCGATGGTGTAAGGGCGTATGTGACAGTTTGCTACATTTTCTATATAGACAAAGAAGGAACATTTAATTTTTTTCAATAGAGATTTTTTAAACTGTGCATGATTATAGAAAATCATAAAAGAAACATTTTTATGGAAAAAAGAAATGGGGAGAGGGTCACCGTCCTACTTTTTGAGTTGTCTGCCCCCTGAATGTAATATTTTAGCACATTTATGCCATATTCAAGGGCAGACAACTCAAGTAATGGCAAATAACACCTCATAAGGTTTCAAAATCAATGTTCAGTACTTTATTCCCTGTCTCTGTACAAAATTTGTAGAAATTCTATGCAACAGATTTTATACTATAATCACTCATGCAAATATATATCAGATTTCCTCAAACTATCCCCCTTTTTAAAAACAAGAGACCCATGATGACCCTGATCGCTCACCTGGTTTATTTTGCCTTCATTGCCTTTTATAAAACAGTCAAACTGACTACAAAATCCATGCAGAAGTACAAATAATCGTAACTGCACACAAAAACTGTACCTGTGGTCAAAACTTTTGATGGCCATAGCTATAAAATCAGGTGACCCCTAGGGCAGGATCAATTTATACCCAAGAGCCATGATTTGAACAAACTTTGTACATCTCTATACGGCCATGTAATTCACCAAATATCTAAACTTCAGACCTTGTGGTTTCTGACAAGAAGATTTTTCTAGATATTTCTATATAAGCCTATGTAAAAGAAAGTGACCCCTGGGGCGGGGCCAATTTTGACCCCAGGGTCATGATTTGTACAATTTTGGCAGAGGTTCATAAAACAGTGCCACAAACCAAATATCTAAGCTCCGGGAAGAAGATATTTAAAGATTTCATTTTTAAATCTATTTTTAGCTCCTGTGACCCAGATATGTAACGGACTGGAACAATTTGAACAACTTTGGTAGAGTATTATGCAAGGAACATCACAGGCGAATTTTATCAAATTTGGCCCAGAGGTCCAGTCCGAGAGAAAAAAACAAAGAGACGTGTAGAATCTCCATACTGCCATCTATTCATATACATAGTTTCATAATATCATCTTAAACGGTTTTAAGTTACCGAGGAGTTCAGATTTCCGGACAGATAGACGGACGGACAGACGGAGGGCAGACCTATAGTCCCCTTCGGTGTAAACACCGGTAGGGGACTAATACTAATAAAGCAGTCAATAGTTGCTTGAATAGTCTTTGGTCGTGTACGTTTAACCGTTTATCTAAAGTCTGGAGTTCTTGAACATATTGTAGATTATTTCTCGTTTACAATTTTTGTGTTATAAGGATATGCTTTCCGATATGTTTGGATATTTTTGTCTTCACCTCCCTATGTCCTTTGGCATTTACCAAGTAACTTTCTTTCATATGAGGAATACCGAATCCCCACTCATTATTTCCTAGTAGGATTTTCATGTTACATTGAGCATGGAGAGCACATTAACATCCTAAACGTATTTTCTTAATTCCAGTGATTCAAAATAGCAATTTTCATCAAGTATCCCTTGAAATCATTCTTTGCACCAGGCTTAGTCCTGCAAACTTTCGTAAGTAAGAAACCTTTGTCAGTCATGTTTTTTGCCGTACAAACTATCATCACCTTCAAAAGTAGCTGAATTATCGGCTTGAGATACATGCTCTTTTAAAGTCACTTTTTGCTCATCTGATGATTCCACTCCATTTCAGATGTTCATAGTTATTATGACCGACACCAAACATACTAGAAGGAGCCCCATACATACCTAGATTGTAAGTGGTTCAAGGAACTTACCCTTTTCTTGGCATTTCATAGTTTCTGTTCTACCATGTAGCTAAGCACTAAGCAAGAGAATCCATGTGGGAAAATTCCATTTACCTCTTAGCACTTTAGATTTCTTCTTTAGGACTGGATGCAACACAAACTTTATTGTATCACGTGATCGCTGAACAGGTGACAATGGTTCACTTCGTCTAGAAAGAACTTGCCAATACCGGAATCTCCGTCGGCATCGCAGGTCTAAACATGACTGTAACTAACGGAGTCATGGAGAGGGTACGGAGTCTTGCATGCTGCTAAAATTAATTCCCCATTTTAGCACTAAAATGAACTTAACTCCGAATCCCAAAAGATTATTTCTTTTTCATAATAAAAGCATAATAATAATAATCTCATCGATACCACTTTGCTGTTGGAGAAATAATGATGAAGACTAAGCAATGGTTCAGACACTGTGGTGAGCAGTGGCCCAGTGGTAAGACACGCGCTTCGGGATCGAGGTGTCCCGGGTTCGAGTCCTGCCAGGGACACTCCTACTTTCCTTGAACAAGAAATTTATCCCGCATTGTTTCACTTCACCCAGGTGTAATTGGGTACCTGAGAGGGCGGTATAATTCCATGGTGTGGGCTGCAATAAGCGGAGTGAAAGACTCCCAAGGGAGATCGATAGATAGATACAAGTAGCCCGATGACCAGGGGTAAATAGCTGTAGAGTCGTTGAACGTGCACAAGGCATGAAACTAAGACTGTAAAATGCATTTACTTTTTACTTACTGTACTGCCAAAAACAACACCAAACTCTACTCTAAACATTTATACATGTAGCAGATCGTGTAGCCCTTATGAAATACGCTTTTACAATGAAAATAAGAATAAACGTAACAGATCGCACATACTTAAAGAATGCTTCGTTTACAAAGTTAAAAACAAAGATTAAACACAAATTTCCATTATTTTTCTATAAATATGTATTTATATGTCATCTGACCATCATCTGTAATATTGAATAAATCGCAATCAATGATTTTGTCTGCCACAAATGACTGTTATAATGTCGGTCGCATGTCGACCCCGAGTGAAATAACATCAACAAAAAAACATCAATAACTAGCTTTGAGATGACGCTGCTTACTTTGGTATACCCATTACGTATATTTTGTGACAAAGTTTTGTGATAAATTGAACGCGGAAAGGTTTACAATAATAACAGAACAAATAATTGAATCGAGTACACGTGACAGTTTATTTAACAAGCTTGTGTATCTACATGACATATCAGTAATGCTTCAATGATGTCGCATGTTAGGGTATAGGATGTGTAATTAGATACGGACAGGAGAAATATAAGTAAATTGAATTCAAATGGTCGCTTATAATGTCTGCTTAACGCAATGTGTAATGATATAAACATGTTATGATTACGAATGATGGCCTCATACAATGCTATCCATATCATGTCGCGAGCTCAGCGTAAAACGGTTGTAACTTATATGTATTAAAGGACAAGTTACGACCGTTTTTCGCTGAGCCCTCAATGTGTTCCTTGTGTATGCATTTCAAGGGATGAGAGCGAAACTATTTTTGGTGCTCATATACATATATGCACTTAGCCTAGTTTCAATCTTACCCCTCGATTTGTATGTACATCAAATACAAGTATAATTTGGAGATGAACGTCTTTCATTAATTGTAATGTTATCTCAATTTCGCTTGATGGCGCATTAAAATGATTAGATTTGAGCAGGCATAGTATTTTTTGAATATTATAATATGAATATCGGATATCCAACGTTCGATGAGCTGAATAGGTCAAACTTTGCATGAAGTGAAGAATGGAATTAAATAATCAAAGCGTAGTGAAGGTGTATATCAAAGTGATTATTTATCAAACAAATAACCGATTATTGCATTGGATATATATAGATATATATAGATAAACTATCGTGACATATAACCGGTGTCTTTAATTAAGTTTTAACCAGTGGTCAAAATCCGTTTAATAGGATAAAAGGCCTTTGAGCGTTTTATTTTTTTTTTCTAGCTTACTTTTTTTTTCTAAACTTTTGCAAGTAAGGTTTTAGGCTATTACTAAAAGTTACAGGAATTAAAAATAAGGGGGTCACATTACTCGTTTTAAGCTTGCGCTAGAATGCCACTGTAATACTTAAATTTGTTGTAACATACACACATGACATGAAACAATTTGAAATATTTTATTTCTTAATAATTTGAAAGCATATTTTAAATGATATTTTCAAAATGATTTATACCATTTCGTAACTTATAACAAATTCTATGAGTTACAGGTGCAAATACCGTTAAACATGCATGGAAAATACACTACGGACATAAAATTTCAATTGTGTCAAGACCAAACAAAATATATACAAAAAACACCCCAAAGCTAGGAAATATTATATATATTTTTCAATAAAGACGTTTTCAACAGTTTTTCTTTATTTTTCAGATTCGACCCACTGATATAAAGATTCTCTGGTCAAAAACTAAAACAGCCTTTTCAATGAAAGTTTAGCAGAATTTGCATAAAATATACTAAAATGTGACTTTTTGGACCCTCAAAATTTGGCAAACAAACTGTTGTATTTTTGTTGTTGTTGTTTTAAATGAATCTTAAACATTCGGGACATCGGATATTATCGGATATTTTCAACAACGTTATTGAACATGAATATATACTTTTATTTCTCCCATATATAAATATTTTAAAAATTAACAAACATAAATGATATGAATGCAATAAGGAAATGAATGTATTTTCCTCGGAAATGACCTACACACATATTATATATCAGGAAAAATTATAAGAAATAATAAACAAATGCCACATAAACAACTACACGTAGACCTTATCATTGTTTGATTGTATTGTCGTTTTATCAAACCGAAACATAAGAAAACACACCCTTTTTAATTGATAAGCTGTAGTGATAAAAAAGTTGGCAAAGTTCAATTAATTTCAAATTGCATTTACGCGAAAAAAATCAGTTACTTTTACATGAAAGATACGATTTTTAAATCCTTAATTTGCTGATGAATATAATGTTGATATAGCATCCACCTCAGTACATATTTGGTTTGAATGCAGTTAACTTCATTATATAATTAGCCATATGTGTTAATGTTTAATGAAATAATGAGCGAATGAGTGAGAACATGAATGAGTGAGAACACGAATGAGTGAGAACATGAATGAGTGAGAACACGAATGAGTGAGAACACGAATGAGTGAGAACATGAATGATAAGTAACAGAATGATGATATAATAAATGATGTTCTACCAATAAGGATGCTCTAGTTTTCTTCCGTATCAAGGACAAAATATATTCTTAAAAACGAGCTCGTTTTCCGTTGCAAAAAAAATGCAGCTTTCACTATTATGTATTAAAAAATACTTTAAAAATTACTTTTCGTTGGATCATTAGCGTTCATATGAATATGGCTAATTCAGCAATGGAAAAATATAATATTTTTTATATTCATAGTAAAATACTGGCATTTGATAATCAGTTTTTAATGGTAATCAATTTTTAATGGTAATGAGATTTTGATTAAGGAAAAAAAACATAGAAGTTATTAAAATTATTATGATAGGTAGTGGGACCCTAATGGGCACTATGAGGAATAAAAAAAATAGTGTTGTGTTGTATGCCATAAATGAATGAAATACAGTCAAACCTGTCTAAAGCGGTCAGTCAAGGGAACAAGAGAAAGTGACGGCTTAATAGGGGTGGCCGCTAAATGAAGGTTAAACAAACAAAAATGAATGTTTGGTAATATTGAACCAGGTCGCTAAATACAGGTTGATCGCTTGTAGAGTACCGATTTATGAGAAACATATACACTGTGAACTGTTTAAACTATGTAACTGGTCAACAGAGTACTGTGCTTAACTTCTTACCTTAAGATATTTTACCTATCTACATGTATTTTCAGTCTAGTTAGACTTTGCTGCTAGTTACCAGCAATAAAATGCACAATAAGCTGTGTTTCATTTGAAATACGAATCACAAGCTCATTTATACAGGTTATAAGCTAGTTTTAATCTACTGCACATGATGAGAGCCAGTGGCATTCCTTACATAGTTTAACTTCAGCAGTTTAACCATGCATGTATATTTTCAATTTCTGTGAATGATCTGTGCACTATAGTCCATTTCCATTTTAAGAAATCCTGTTGCAATGTCTTGTGCATATATTTGTGCATTATTCTGCCAAATAACTTCATAGATAATCTTCAATTGGAGCAATGCATTAGGACCCACATTTTTTAATGAATACATGACTAAAAACCAAGTAATTGTTTTCTGTTGGATTAGACAGAGCGGCTTTAACACACAGTTCCGTTACGATATTATCAGTCTATTGCTAAAACAATGTGTATAGCAAACAAATAGACAAAACACGAATCGAGAATTTGAACTTTTTTCATTAAACAGGAGAAATTGCAGAGGATTATTCTTATGTTATTATCCAAATATAATTGCATGCTTATATATTTAAGGGGATTTCTATCGTAAATTTACCGTTCAACTAGTATTTTAACAATAATGATTATCTCTCTTAACAAAATATAAGTATGATTATCAACTGTAACCAAGGTTACCAGGTCGTTCTAATAAATTACCTGCATGATAATGACTGAATACTTGTTGTCATAGACAGAAACATGGGTTCAAGCGGCCTTTTCCATATGGTAAAAGTGCCAACAGTGGCAATTCCTTAGTTTTGAAAGTATTGTTTTATGTGACCAGAAAATTAGGATATAAATTTATTTAGTTTAAACTTATCTGTTTTAGTCCAATTGAGAAACAAGTTCTTACAATACTACCCTTCAAATGTTCCTGGGTTGGATCAGTATTTTGCGCGTTGGAAGGTAATGAAAAATCATTGCCCCGAATGGGTTCCGGACACACAACCTTCGGGTGAGCAGTTGGGTATGTTACCACTGGGCCATGGCGCCTTCCTATTTAAAGCGAGAATATATCGAATACAATAAAATCTAATGTCGTTCATTCATTATTACATTCATTCGATGAGCTTGACTAATTTTATGAATGCAGACTTAAATACTCACATTATTGTTTAAAGAAATGTAACCTTAAGAAAGTCTAAGACTAGAAATAATATTTAAAATAAAGGTAACATTTCACTTTTAAATGGTGCACGATGATTATAACGTTATTAAATAAAAAAAAACCTGGAACGGAGGATTTGATGTTTTAGCATTACAATCACACATTCAAAACCTGCATTGGCATTTGGCAAAAGGTTCTGCAATTTAATGAATTAAAGTTGTGAATCAAAGTCCTCCAGAATCATATGAGCTCCCTTTTCACCAATCATCAAACATGGAGCGTTTGTATTTCCAGAAGTTATACTCGGCATGATAGATGCGTCAACCACTCTCAATCCATTTACACCCTTAACTTTCAAGGTCGGATCAACGACAGCACTAGGATCGTCAGCAGCCCCCATTTTACATGTTCCGGCCGGATGATAAGCACTGAACGACAAATACTGCACAAAACAACGCCAATACTCGGGGGATTTGAACGTGTATTCTCTACAAAATGACGATTTGTTAACGTCCAGTGAAGAATTATATTCTGACATTGCTTTTGTTTTTAGAATGTTTTCCACTACACCAACTGAGTTCACGAGTGTTTCAATGTCCTGCTCTTCGCTCAGAGAATTCGGATTCACAACAGGGGCATCAAAAGGATCTTTAGATCTTAGTGTTACATACCCTCTGCTTCGCGGTTGCAGGATATTGGAAATAAACGTAAAACCGGAACCCTTGGTAATTTCGTGCAAGTCACTGCTGCCCAACCCAAAAAGATGGAAAGGAATTTTTACTGGAGCCATGTACATCTGTACATCTGGTTCTGTCAATGGTTCAGTTCCAACGTTTGCATAGACGATGCCTACGTTGTCTACTGAAGCTAATGATCCGGTCCTAAACAGCATGTATTGTAACAAATTGGCAGCAGGCGGAAGAAAAGAACCATGGCCTAATTTCGCATCTGCCCAGAGTCCTAACATAGCATGATTTTGTAAGTTTTTGCCAACGGGAAGATTTTCGATTACTGGTATATTATATTTGTCTAAGTCCCCTTTCGGACCAATTCCTGAGAGCATCAGTAACTTTGGAGATCCAATGGCGCCAGCGGATAAAATCACCTCTTTGGTAGCAGCAGTAAATATCTTTTTTCCTTCAAAAAAAATTTCAACTCCTGTTGCTTTTTTGTCCTCAATCACAACCTTTGTGACAAAACTATTGACAGCAACGTGAAGATTTGACCGTAACATACTATCTCGGTGCAAATAACGAACAGATGAACTTCTCTCCCCGTTTCTGACAGTTGTGTAAACGTAACTAAATCCAATATCCCGGTCTGTATTATGGTCAATAAATTCAAAACCTAGTTCTTTTCCAGCTGCAAAAAAGTCATCGGAAAGTTTTGAATCACTGCCCTGAACAATTCCAAGAAATCCACCTTTTGCATGAAATTCTGAATTTTTATTACTTTCAGACTGAAAAGCTTCTGATTTTAAGAAAAAGGGCAAAACGTCGTCAAACCCCCATCCACTGCAACCTGCTTTCCTCCAGTTTTCATAGTCACGTTTCTTTCCTCTGTTGTATTGCAATGCGTTAACAGTTGAACCACCCCCAAGCAAACGTCCGCATTTCCAAATTTCTTCGTTCCCTGGTTTCCTCCACAGCTGGTTGTGTTTCTGTGGTTCAGTTTTATAGTCCCAATCTTCCGTGTAACTAAAATGGGCAGCTGTAGCCCCCGGCACGTGGTACATTGGGTTGACGGTCTCCTCTACCCCAGCTTCAAGTAATAACACCCGGATGTATGGATTCTCCGAGAGGCGGGCCGCCACAACCGACCCTGTTGTCCCGCCGCCAACCACAATATAGTCGTAGGTGGCATTGAGGTCACGTGTCACTTTCCCACCGCGTCCATATCCATAGAATCGAAATATATTTGGCACGATATACGCCAGTAATGCAACTACTATAGTGACACAAACTAGCTTCATTTTACCGATGAGTAAGATCTAATTACCAACGTCTGTTATATCTTCCTTACGAACGTAAGCTAAATCTGCAAAAATGTTACAGTCAATAGTAGATTTGCTATATGCAATATATGTACCTACTGGTTTAACTAATACAGTATTTATGAATAACTTAGCTGTGTACTACCATGCTTCACTGAATGTAAATGAGCAGTCCCGCTGAATGTATGCATGTATAGCAAATGATATGTCGGGTGTAGTATAGACGTACTAATAAATTAAAATGTGTATTTGGTATAAATACGAGTTATTAATTAAGCATGATATATAACATATCCAAATTGCTTCGGCTGGAGTATACCCATTCCTTTACTGTACGGTTTTACATTAGAGCTCTATTCGACCTTGACCTCAGACATATTAAACACGCACATTTGTACACATGGTACATTCTGTATTATCATTTCATGTCATTATATCCGGTAAACTGGTTCATTTATGTCCATTTTATGAACTTGTAGGGAGCAGTGGTAGGACACGCGATTTGGTATCGATAAATTCAGTTTTAGTCCTACATAAAGGACACTGCAAGAGATCTACCATGCGTTATTATACTTCACCCAGATGTAAATGGCTACCTAATTCCGTGGTGCAGCAATGTAGGCAGGTAAATCGATACATGGATACTAGTTGCCCAATGGCCAAAGATATAAGCTGTAAAGTTGGTAAATCTACCCACGACATGAAACTTAAGATTATTTATATAGAAGGCCTTTACTTATTTCCGGTCTTTTAATGTGATATTGACATGTGTGCTTCCGTATGCACATTTGCAATGTGAAACATGTAATATATCAATGTTAATATATTAAGCTTCACGAGATTCAATAAACAATCCTGAGAGTGCATTTCAGACAGGCGGAAGGAGTGACTGACAGACACCACCTTAACTATTGATCAATAACGTGGCGCCATAGACCATTCAGTATTATCTTATAGGGAAATGATTTAAGGTGTCAGATTGTTGCAGTCAGCTTAACTACATTACTCTGCGTTCAAAAGGGTATCCATGCAAGCGAATACGGGGTTGGGATGGGAAATATGCCAAAGGCATTATTCAACAAAGATATGAAACTGTCTGAAATATGTTTTTTTTTCACGTGACGGAAAAAAAACAACAACAGGTGAACGGGATTTGAACGAGATCTCGCTGAGATGGTTAAGATTTTGCAGACGCTTAACAGACAGGCGCTTTACAGTATCATTCATAAAAGGGATCTGTGATCTAATGAGAGACATAGATATTTGGATTAATCGGCAATAAATTTAAGAGGAAACACAGAATATTATTTATTTATGATACGAGCCATTTTACACATATCACGTTATCTCGAGGTCACATAACCGTACACTTAAATAACGAGGGCTTCTTTTGACTTGCTCTTTATTTATATCAGAGTTGCGGATCTCTGTTAGGTCATAAAGTCTTTGAGTCATAACCCGTACCATTTAATGAAAGAGATACGGCAACTAAATTTACATACATTAAGACCTTCTTCAATAAAGCATATTTTAAAGTGGTGTACTCTATCGATAATTGTAAAAGACATCCCTACGATACAACTTATACTGAACGCATACAACTTGGTTCAATGGTGTAAATCCAAAAGACGTTTCCACGCGATTACAATTAGTCTCGCTCATCGCTACACCGCCAGTCTCTCAGTGTCATGAACGCTTTGGTTAAGGGCGTATGTGACAGTTTGCTATGGCAAAATAAGTTAAAAGGTCAAGGTCGACAGATGAAATATTGAGGTATATCTGAATAGCCCTTATCAAGATGATATGCATACCAAAAATAAAAGTTGTATGTCAAATAGTAAAGAATTTATGGCTTTTTAAAGTTAAAGCTTTTTGTTAATATTTCAAAACTAGATCAAAGTTCAAAGGTCAAGGTCAAAAATTCAAAAGTGTTACATTGACGGAAAGGTCTTGACACAAAGAATTCACATGCAAAATATCAGTGCCCTGTTGGTACCGTGAAATGACAGGCATTTTAACGTTTTCAAAAGTTACAGTATAGCAAAAATAAGCCAAAGGTCAATGTCAATAGGTTAAATACATACATAATTATGTCTGGATAGGCCTTGTCAAGATAAATATGCTTACCAAAAATGAAAGTTGTATATTGAAAAATAGAGAAATCATGACCAACGTTAAGATTCCGGACGACGGCAACAACGCGGACACCGGAAATTACGACAATAGCTCGTTATTTATTCTTTTCTCCTTTTTTTTCTCGGTTTTATTATCTCCTTAGTTTATATATGTTTTACATAGAACAGTGTTATATATTTATAAATTGCTGAACCTTTCTGGTTTATAAAAGTTTATTAGTTATAATAAAATATTCACACGTGATTATTTACCACCTTGTCTAAATTATGTATTTATTTTCATCTCATCTAAGTTACATCTGGTTTTGATGGTATGAAGAGTATGCACTTTTTTTTAATTTTGAAAAAATATTTGTTTAATTATCAAAAAAATAAATTATGAAAAAAAATATTTAAAAAAAATTATGAAATGTATTTTTAAATTATTAAAAAAATTAAATGAGAAAAAGGTATATTTTTTGTAATTGCATCAGTTACATGGTATCTGTATCACTAGACAGATAAAAAAAGTTAGAGCATTTAAAAATGTCTTCCAATTTTACGGCTTTTTATTGATGTTGTTGTTGTATTGGGGTTTACCGTCGCTGCGATAGTATTTCAATCATATAGCGACGTCCAGCTAATTACAGGTGGAGGAAGACCCCGAATACACAGAGATACCCGGGTAGAACCACCGACCTACCGCAAGCCAGCTGGAAGGCTTCCTCACATTTTTTATTGATTATCGAAAACTCAATGGATTAGCCATTGTAATTTATCGATAAAATACGTTTTCTAGCATTATTTAAAATCCACAGACAATTAAAAGCTATTATGGAGAAGGTGAAAAATGTGTCTTTGCCAGCGTTATTGTGGCTTTAATTTTTTTATTTTTTTGGAACAGTTCTGCTTTTTACGGTTTTCATTTGTAAACATTGATGTCTTCCCTTAATTGAAAGATATTTCTGGTTTACCATAACTTGAAAAAATATACAAGAGATTCACTTGACGCTTATAAATGGATGGCGACAAGGAAAAATCATTGTCCAAGTGCCATAACTCTTAATACTATAAATATATAAATTTCTTTGTTTACAGGGTTGAAAATCCGTCCAACAGCATTTAAGTCATTTGGAGACATGTCTACTTGAGATTTGTTGCCACACTTTACCTCATTAGCATTTAAAATTCCAATATTCCGTATCAAAGGACTTTGTGTTGATATCTAGTTTTATATTGATATACCAAAAAAACAATAGTAACTAGTATTGATTATGCGAAATAATCGATTAATTTACAGAGGAAATCTATTAATTCAGAATACAGGATTGCTGTTTTGTTGATCTTAACATTAAGTACCTATTTTTATCATTTCACTAGTGGAATCATGTTGTTAACTCCATACATCAGTCATATTCTTAAATTTACTTATTTTTTACGATTACGAGCCCTTTTTTCTAAACAATAAGCATCAAACACGAAATAAGTGAAACCTTCAGTTTCATCCATTCGTAAATATTGTCACTGTACACGGAGGTCAATTTCAGTTTTTGTTTGTTTGTCCGTCAGTTCAAACAAAACTATAAGGCCAGATCTTGCAATATTGATATATTAAGTTGGGTAAAAACAATATTATTCAGTTTTTGCGAAATAATTCTTCTGTGCGGCTTAACAAAATCGTATACATGTACATATACAAATATGACAGGGAATGTGACATTTGTTCACCAGGTAAAGACATTCCAAATAATTAAATATTGTTTAATCGAACATTAGATCTATGAACCATATAAAAAAATAAGCAATACATACTGAAGTAAATCGAACAGATATGAAAATGTTACTGTACACATCAGGCAAAAATCAATCATGTAAGAGTCCCATTGCCATAAATTATTTGCAAAGCAGCTTTACAAACGGAAGTTTGAATATTTATTAAATGCAGGAGTCCAACGAAAGGAAATTTGAATCAATTCATAATGCGATTAATAATTCAGTGGAAATACTATCTAAATGCGTGATGTAAATTTTTAAACTAATTTGAATATACAATAATTGTTACAAAAGTAAAATGCAATATTGCATGAAGTTAATGCCATTATTATATGAATAACACATGAAAGTGGGTATTTTTCGCCGAGAACTTTGATATTACACGAGGCGCCTTCCTGTGATCGGTATTGCGCTGCAGCATATGTTATATTGGTGAATAATCCGATGGATTAAACCATGCAGGGTTTTATTGTTTTCTGCTCAAATACCACCTACGAAAATACCAAAGCTAAAGATATTAAGAAAGGGTTCATTCCTTAAAGTAACGTCTTATATGTTTTAAAGCGGTTAAAACCAATTTTCTAAGTTGCTGATCATAGAAGATATTCAATTTATTATATGTACCATATGTACGTTATTATAAGTTATTTAGACTACTCATTTACCCGGAGAACAATCGATTAATTATATACAAATGTAAAGTTTTCAAGAATCTGTTGGCTTTATTGAATTAGTGAACGGATAAAATCCCCATATTGTGAAAGAAAACAAAATCCTAAGAACGAATTACAACAATCACCGAGGAAGCAAGTTTTAATTATTTTTAAATGAAAGCGTATTAATAAAAAAGCGATCAAATATCGTTTACCAAGGATTGATTGCACAATTGGTGAAAAGCATGTGTGCAGAGCACAATGTTACTGGACATCGTTATGTCCATGGATAAAATGCAATAAGAACCATCTCTAGTCATGTAAAGTCCCTTTTATGTCCCCAAAACATGGTGTCCCTTTACACAGTCTAGGAACATGCACGCAAAAACATGGTGTCCCTTTACACAGTCTAGGAACATGCACGCAATATAGAAATTTAAACTTTGAATATCAAGAAACATAATTTCAGGAACATAATTTGAATCCTGGTAACGATTATGTTTCTGGCCTTTTTATTATATAATTAATTAAGTACCTGTTTGATCCACCTCCAGATTAGATATATAATATATTTTGAGCGATTATATTCAGCTCAAACATAATATAAAAATAATTTTAACATGCCTAATGTATAAAGCTTCATTATTTCAGTCATTTGGTTTTTCACAGGTTGACCTATCCTTTAATCTCGTATTTTCTTTTGTGATAAAATAAACGAAGGTGGGGAGCTGCATAAGTAAAGTTAAACCTATCCTAGTATCCTTTGCAGACAGTCAAGAAACAGGAAAGTATGGCTGCGAAGCAACATGTTGGTATCATTGTAACCGGGTCATGTTTTCATTATTTCAATATTGCTGTCTTTTAATATCTTATATCTTATCTTTTGGTGTTGTCATACCTATTGTGTGTAATGGAATTGTTGTTCTGATTGGAATATCTCCTTTTTTTGAACACTGGTCAGTAGAGTGGGCAATCAGGCGTGCGTTCAGTATGACAAACCGTATGCAACCTGTCGCTTACAGTCAGCTATGGTGTTGTCTTAGGACCATAGAGCATGCTGTTCACGTGCTCCTTATGCTGTACATGGGTATATGTGCAGCATCGTGGTTTATGACACTGAGATAGTTTCATAGCTGACTGTAAGCGTACGGTTGCATACTATTTGTCAAACTGAACGTACGCCAGGTATGACATGTTCCCACCTTTACCTGGATAATTGGTCATGTGACCCTCACTTTTTTCTTCTCTCTGGTCATATCTAGTCAACAGGTTGTTTGAGGCAGACATGCAGTGACCATTTTCCTGTCTATTTTAATACTGATTCTAGTGGTCATCTGAGAGGTTAGTTGTTTGTCATTTTACTGTATATGTGTTTGAGGAGGACACAAATAAGCTATGCTTGATTTGTAAATTATTATTTAAGAGCTTATTTAAATCAACGTGTGCACCGGATTGTACATGCAGAATTTTCTTGTCTCTTTGTCTTTTGGTAAATGGGATAGTAATTTGTTGAATCACTATCTATTCTATCTTATTTGTACTGTTGCCTAACCTTGCAGTTAACCAGAATAACCACCAGTCACTGATGCAGTGTGTGTTAGAGTCAGCCCAAAGGTCCGGTCCACAATCGGTATGTACTACTGTGGTTTGATTGTAAATTGTATTGTAAAAATGTATTGCTAATGTACTGGTGTGAATTGTAATTGTTTGTATTTGTTTAATATGTGTTAATTATATTGTTTCTAAAACGATGAGCCTGGCCACTGATTACAACGTTTATTCTAAATAAATTATATACTGTTTTAGATGTTTTAAAATTCAGCTTTAAAATATATATGATTGTTAATTCATTCCCCATTTGTTTACAGGGCTTGTGTTGACTGCACTATTATACAAAAATGAACACCTTAACCGTCTGGTCTTTTTTGTATTCGCCCACGTAGCTGTTACCCGTAGCTGGGTCCAGTGACGCTAGGCAACAAGTCAGTGTATTTCTTAAGTTCACCTTGTCACAGATGGCGCCCAAATGTAACCGAGTAAAATCCTACTATCCTGAGCTGGAAACGAACTCGGGACCCTTGGTATGCAAATTGGACACTCTACCACGTCGCCACAAAAGCTAGCTCTATGGCAAGATAGTACAAGTGCCATTTTATACCTCTACTACATACATCCCCTCCTTTCAGGAATCTGTCCTCAGATTCCTGGAAAATGAACGTCTGTGGGACTTTCTAAGGGTGCCATGCCTTTTTCAACTATGACTAATTTACGTTGGGCGCCAAATGTAACCGAGTAAAATCCTACTAGCCTGAGCTGGAATCGAACTCGGGACCCTCGGTATGCAAATCGGACACTCTACCACATCGCCACAAAAGCTAGCTATATGGCATGATAGTACAAGTGCCTTTTTTACCTATACTACATCATAACCCTGTAAATCATATACATATTTATTTCATTGTGAAATGTGAAAAGTAATTTTAATGCGAAATAATGATTGAAAAAATTT
The DNA here is from genome assembly GCA_021229015.1 of Solen grandis. Lineage (NCBI taxonomy): Eukaryota > Metazoa > Mollusca > Bivalvia > Adapedonta > Solenidae > Solen > Solen grandis. The sequence continues at coordinate 61,653,156 of CM037789.1, read as the reverse complement.
GGTCAGCAAATGTAATCTGGCCGGGCAATGAAGAGCCTGTCTGAATGAAAAAAAAGACTGTTTTCGACAGAGAAATTATTTTTTCAAATCAATTCATGGAAAAAGGTGATGCATATTACATATATAATTAAACATACGATAATGAGATTTAATACCCCGTTAATACTTTAATCGTTTTATGTGGTCAGGCAGCTGAAACGACTGCTCCTTGACCAGGAGGTCGTGCGTATGATCCACAGCTGCGACATAATAAAGTCGAGATACATAAATTGAATACTGTCATATCGTATTACTTTTAACTTCTGTAAATTTGTCTGCACTATAAATTTGGGAGAGGGCAATTCCATCTCCCATCCCAATATTCGAATATTTACAATTTTTATGAAACGTTATATCTGAATAGTGGTAAATAAATGATTTTCGGATAGGAATTATTTGGTTATAATTATAATCATTTGATATAATTCTATACATCCACCTTTTGTTCCATCAGCAACAAACAAAATAAACTTGTTTTCAGCATCCACTTTGCAAATCCTTTAAAAAACCGATGTACCTCTCCATGTTGAAATAATTATCGAATGATTGCACATAACTCTGCAACAGTCTACAACACAAGTATGCAAAGAATTTCAGCAAAATGTTAAAGAACAACAACTGACATGAAAGCACCATAGAAACTGTCTCTCATGGGGACGAATATTGTTGTTTTGATTTGCTCTTGCTGAACTCGTATCGATCATCTAAATTTATGTCGAACAATTATCAAAAGCTTAATCAATTTCCAATGCACACATAATTAATAAGCATAAGGGGGAGGAGTCAAAAGTTTGCGTCATGCCCATGACAATCACACGCTCATTATTACAGAACCATCAATCTGGTAGCATAACCGCGGAGTCTCCTGATCTTACAATATATGATTAACTTCGACTGTATGACATTGTTTAGTGATATATAGAGAGACCTACTAAATCACGATAAAATGGCGAGTCACAAAGGTGGGCTTCTTTTTATTCTTATCATGTGGACCAATACTGTTAAAAGCACAGATACTGGAACAGATAACGAAAGTCACAACGGTCTTGACGAGAATGTGTGTCCTGCTGAGGGAGTACTCTTTTGTGAAACAGCAAAAAGTGCCATTTCGTGTATGTACCTCTGTCTCAAGCATACAGTAGAACCTTGTAATGGAGTGTTTTACCATGCAGTGTCCGGTCAGTGTGTTGGAAGTGTCAAGACGTGTGAGGCAGACTTTGGATGTTCCTGATGGAGCAACATACTACAGGGGTAAGCATTGGTATTTTAAAACTACCATTTTTAACTCGACTATTCGAAGAATATGAGAGCTATTGTAGTCGCCCTGGCGTCGGCGTTGCAGCTTTTGGTTAAAGTTTTGCATGCAAGTTACTATCAACCTTATATCTCAATAACCATTTATGGTATTTACTTGAAAGTTTATAAATATGTTCAGGGGCATCAGACAACCAAGGCAGATAACTTTTGACTGAATTTAATATGAATTATGGCCCCTTTTTAACTAAGAAAATTTGGTTAAAGTTTTGCGTGCAAGCTACTATCCAGTGTGTATCTCAATAACCATTCATGGTATTGATTTAAAATATCTTTAATATGTTTAGGGGTATCATACTTTCATGGTAGATAACTCTTGATAAAATATGTTACAAATTATGGCCCCATTTTAACTTAGAACTTTGGTTAAATATTTGCATTCAAGCTACTATCCAGCTTACATCTCAGAAATTGCATGTGGAATTGACTAGAAAGTTAAGGAGTGTCTTCAGGGGCATCAGAAATCTAAGGAGGATAACTTTTGGACTGAATTTTATGCAAATCATGGTCCTTTTCTTGCTTGGATTTTTGGTTAAAGTTTTGCATACACAGTGTCATTATGCTTATGTCTCAGTAAATAGACATGGGATTGATTTTAGACATCATAAAAATATTAAGGGGTATCAGACTATCAAGGTATATCATTTTTGACTATTATTATGTACAGGGTATGTGAAGGGCAATAATTTAAATAGATTTCATTTGATTTACCAACAAGCATTTTGAATAATCGAGCGTGCTGTCCTCTGACAGCTCTTGTTAATGATATTACTGATTAATGCAAGTGCTTTGTAAATAGTATCCATTTTGTGTTCTGTTTAACTTGAATCAATATTTCCTCTGTGTTTTGTTTAATCTTGGATAGATACTAATCCGGATAATTACACGTGATACGAATGAAAACAGTCTGTCCGACGTAAAGACCTGCATTTGGCAAAATGTTTAACAGCTATCGAATCTTCTTTTAGGCAAAATAAACACGTGCCTACACATATTTTCTATAAGATGAAATCAAAATTTCAAAATCGATATATATATATATATATATATATATATATATATATATATATATATGTGTGTGTGGTGTGTGTGTGTGTGCGTGTGTGTGTGTGTGTGAATAAACTGAAGGAATCGAATGTAATGCAGCGAGCTGTAAGCATTTACAGGGGATTTCTTATATTTTCAAATTTCACAAAATTGTGTCGAATAATGCACGCGTGTATGGAAATCACCGACAGTACAAAACGACATAGCATCCCGGCCACCCTTCCATAGCTTTTATATGATGTATAATGAAAAAAACTTTAAGTGATGAATATTAAGCTTATGTTTCTTAGTTTGCGCTGAAGTTAAAATGATCAACACACAAAATGGCTGATCAAGACTATATTTCAAGGAACTGGGAAGAAGGCATACGAAACGGCGGCCCATAGACGAAACAGTCTTGCCGATTTTGACAATTTTATAACTGGTATTCCATTAAATTAAGTCATGTATATTTGAAAGACTGTAGGTCTAACACGCCTTCACTGCGATACTTCCATGAGTACCAATTATTCTTAAATCAATTGAAATTTGCTCTACTTGGTGATATACATGTATATATATCCATTTGATTCAAGCCGGAGACGTTTATTTCAGCTATTTCATATTTGATATATTTGTTTTATGCTTTGGTAATCCTCCTCCTAAATATGTTCCTATATCATTTTCTTATTTATATCTCTGTATTTGTTGAGAATTAAAACAAGACAATCACGGTCATCAGTGGTCCAACAACCATATTCCTGCGCTGAGACAGCTAAAGCTGCGCGGTAGCCCGTCGCTCCCGAGATGAAGGCTCTAGATTACTCTCAGTTTTCGCCAGATTGATAAGTTCTTAACTTTTTCATTACTAAGCAGGTATTATGGCAGTCATTGGCGACCTAATGGGTACTTAATTCAAACAGGAAAGCAATTGTGTGCTACAGATATTTTAAGAGATGCAATCTGTGCAAACTCGCTGAGAACAAGCTCACTACAATGTATAGATGAGAAAAAATCTTTACTCAAGATCATGCGATTGTTTACAAAATTACCTGATTTTTATATTTCACATATTTTCGTCAATTTTCTGATTTTTTTTTCATCATCTTTTTCCTCAATGTCTTCGTTAACGTAAACTGCTAGTATACAGCCGATTTTTTTGCATATATATATATATATATATATATATATATATGCCGGGTACAATTATCTAGGACAATGATCTGATTGGACTCCAATGGACGTTATTATCAATAAATAGAACGACAGGGACTGTTTTAAATAAACACAAAGAGACTTTAAGTATCAAAGAATTGAGTTTTACTTTGTGTGAGAACCAATAAATAATCAACAAAACAGCTTTATCTCAATAGCCTAATGTAACAATTCTCCTACATCTAGAATCTACGTAACTAAATAATGTACACTAAAGAGGTCCTATTTGTTCCTTAAACGCAATACACGTAGTGTTATGATATTAACTTTAAGCGCACAAATACGACGTTTGTTAATTTGAAATAACGGAAGAGCTATCTATCATACACAAGATACTTTAAATATTTCAATTATAAAAAAAGTTTAGAAAATTACTAAATGATTATCATTAACATGTAAGCGCGAGCTCTATATAAGAACAAAAGTATTTAATCGTAACTAATGTTTAACTTAAAGTGCCGAAATCAAACACAGAGCCAAACGCACTATATCATAAAATGTTGGCGTCCCCGAAATGCAGGGGAATGCTGTAGTTATACCCAACAGTAGTTCACAGCTCACAAATGTGAGGCACACAGCCCACATAGGTGAAGTTCACAACTCATATTGTGATCTTTTGTACACAGCTCACAATGTGAAGTGTGGGCTCACGATGAAAAGAATGTGAAGCCTATTATAACATAGGACAATTACTAATATTTCTGAAAACAAAAATAATTACATGTAAATACAAATGACATTAACCTCATATGTAAGCTCTCTAACGTTTAATTGATGAAACATCGTTCCGGTTTAAAGATTTATGACAGAAATTCAAAGAAACAACCACAGCTGATGCTAGGCAACTGCCCATATTGAAAATCAAAATGGCGGACGATGCTCACAGTCAAAGTGAGATCTTGTAAAATACACAGAATGCTTATCATGTGTAGGAGCTGCATTCATTATCAATTTGTTATGTAAATTAGTTATGTCAATTTTAACCATTTCTATTGGTAAGCAAAATTTAAACATATTTCTCCTTGAATGGGGTCATCGTGTAGGTAAATCAATAACAAAAATGAAGCCACACTTCCCACGCACTTTTCCCCTTTCTTACGATCACTTTCTTCCGATACAATGTCATTGCAGCGGTCAATTAATAGTTTAATCACACCCAGAGTTTGCTATAGCAGATAGTGGAAGGAGATTCGAAGGTACTGCTGGTCTGTGTGTGTCTTTTTGACAAATAATAGTTTAATCACACCCAGATTTTGTTATAGCAGATGGTGGAAGGAGATTCGAAGGTACTGCTGGTCTGTGTGTGTCTTTTTTCTATAAACGAGAAGTCTCACTGAACCGTCTGGTTTCCTGACAATCAGTCTGCCGAGGAAGGGAATTATCCCATTGCTTTTTTCTGCGTGCGTGACGTCAACAGTCAGAGTTGTTGAAGAAATCGTGATTCTCATATAACACCTACATTTTCTTCCGGAATTTGTAAATACATTATAAGATAACTTCCTGTAAAACAAAAGAAAACAGGAAAAAGGTAGCATAGGAAATGTTTTAAATATTTGTATTTAGTTTCTTTTATTGCTCCCACGATCTTTATATGGAAGTATAAGAAATCCAACATAAAATTAAAATGAACTATCATACGTAGATGCTTGTAAAGATAAAATGACAAAAAACAACAACAACAACAAAACGAGACATTGAAGCGGTCAGTCGACAAAATTGATTGATTGGGGTCCTTAAACCGGGTTTCATAGGTCCCAACTTCGCATTTCTTTAAAACGGTCAGCCGAGCCGACAAAAGACTGACTGAGATGCGTAAACCATGTTTCATGAGGCTCGAACCTCGCACTTTAAAACGGTCAGCCGGCAAACGAATCGACTGTGGTGCTTTAACCCGGTTTCATGAGGCCCCAATCTCGCACTTCCTTTAAACCGGTCAGCAACAAGTGCTGAAACATTGTCCCACTGTGAGGTTGTTGCATCAAATTCTTGCTTTAAAGATCATAATTGGATGTAGTAAGAATATGCCTAACATAGTGCAAGGAGCCTAGACGAATTCATCGTCAAAACTTTATAACCTAGCATTGTCTCAATGGTTTTGGGAACAAGCAATTTAGACATGTTCCTAACTGTGAAAGAAATCAGTATGCAAACAAAATTTATCACATAAAATCGCTAATGGTAATGTTCAAAATGTCTATGTTGTATATTCAACTCATATTCGTTAGCGCCGAACCGCGTTGCATTGATGCGCTACCGAACGCGGATACAGTTTATTAGATGAGGCCTCTTTTAAATATTCTATCTACTAAAAACTGCAACTTGCGCCGACAGTCTGAAAGAGATAACTTGAGATAACTTATTACATGCCTCCTAAGTTGTATATATTTCAATTATAACGATACAGTAACATTCCGAAATGTGTCTTTAATAAAAGCTTTAAGACTACAGTACTGTTACATCAGTATTTTCTTTAATTTCTTTTGATTCAAAATACAAGCTTCACTCCCATTTCATAATTATAAGTATAGATAACATTAATGGTCATTCATAATTAACAATAATTCTAATAACAAAATGGCATGATTTTATCTATTTCGATACAATTCATTATTGACATAGCACAGTTTCATTTAAAGATTTGAAAGGAATTAAAACTCAGTAAAAAATTGGATTGAAGTAATTGCAGTAAAAGTGCCCCAGTCTGTTCATACAATAAAGGCATGGTACTTAGTACGGATTCGCGTTAGGGACATCAGCTTTGAATGTGTTGGTCTGAAACGCAATACTCGATACTACGATGGTAAACACGTAAAATGACGATAAATTAGCACAATACATGTAATGTCAAATCGCCGAAACCAAAACTTAGTAAATCATTGGCGGTGATAATGCAATACCCTGATAATGAAAACGTAACGATACGATGGTGCAATGATGAATATGCAAAATATTAACGTGTTTTCACCATCGTAATATCGTACTGTCGTTGTGTTGCGTTTTCGCCATCGTAATACCATACTTTCGTACTGTCGTACTGTTGCGTTATCACCATCATAATTTCGGACTGTCGTACTGTTGGGTTTTCACCATCGTAATATCGTGCTGTTCTACTGTCCCATTATCGTCATGGTACCTTTGGATTTTCATTATCGTACTTGGTTGAGCATCATTCAGATTACAGTTCTAAATGTAATTTTATTTATGCCGTTTAATTGATTCCCTAAGTGCTGAGATGAATAGTTTACATTCTTGCTCTTAAGAAAATTGCATGGACACGATGCGAGGCTAGGTACAAACGACATTTTACTGATTTCTATGTACATTGTTTAGTTTATTATCACAACACACAGTCATTTAAATGTTAATTCTTTAAATAAGCGGTTATTTCATTAGCAGTAAAATGTTAATGTGATATCTTGTCTTCAAATTTAATGCTGAAATAGTACACCATTTTTGCATTCACGGAATCGACTTTTTCACATCATGTGGATTTATTACTGCTTTTGTGTTGTTCATTATACCCTATTCACGAAAAGTATCACCCTAGTCACTGATAAGGATTAAAGACTGTATAAATGACAAGCTCATTGCGCCGATATGCATCTAAATAACGCTTCAGTCCTTAAGATCCAATTTGTAAATCTAATTCCATAGTAGTAGTGTCAAAATGAGAGCTTTAAGGGAGGCTCGCGAGGCTCGAGTCCAAGATCTGGGTAAGTAGGTCAAACCTGCGTCATCATGGTCAATGATCTAGGTCACCGACTGCGCATGCTCATGATTCAAGGTTAAGGTTGAATTGTGGTCATTCCATTTAGGTCATGTCTGCGCATGCTCATGATTGAAGGTTACCTTTATCTGGGACAGTGCCAAGGTTTATGAATCTAAGATGTTTTTACGCATGACCATAACTGAGGTCGTTGTATGGTTCAAGGTGATCATCACTGTGTAAACACTTGGTTATACCTTGTTTAGGGATATGTTACAAGTGGTCAACAAATCGTAAACATCTCGCCAGAGCTGACTCTCCAAGCGATAGAGAGGCCACAAAACATCCCTCTCAGATAGCTATTACATATGAGGTCATGACACAGCGTTCAGAGCGGAGTTGTTCAAAAGCGATGTTTACAGTCTTTCTCTTTTTCTCTCCATCATTGTATAGAACTAATCAATGAATTTTTCATTAATTATTCGAGTATGATTTAAATAATATGCTCTCCGTACAAAAAAGTGAAGAGTTTTTACCACAGTTTAAAACAAAATGTTTATGATTCTTTTCTACAACTTTCACTCATTCTGAGGGCGCCGTGGTCCAGTGGCAACGTATCCGATTACGGATCCGAAGGTTGTGGGTTCGAACCCCGTTGGAGGCAAGAATTCTTCATGACCTTCCAGGCCACAAAGTACTGGTCCAAACCAGGAAACGTCGAGAGGGATTAGTATAAGTTATAAGAACTTGTTTCCCAATCAACGTAAAATAAATAAGTTTAAACTCATTCTGTTGCTCTCCTATCCATCTCTCTCGTTATTATTTGATCGTTAGTTAAAGTGATTTTTTGTAGTATCACACCCGACTACAAATCTAAAGGTGATGGGTGTTCTAACCCTGGTCTGTGGACATTGATTATCATCTTATCGGGTGACCATCAGTATACTACCCAAGGGTCATTTACCCCTGAATAGTCCATCCTTATCAGTTATCTCACCAGAAAGCGCGAGCGTTTTTACTAAAATTTTAAGGATTATTTGTGTAACTCGATCATTCACCATTATTATCAACCAGATTAACTACTGTACTCAAAACACATAATTATAAGGAAAATGAACAAACTAAGATTTATGTCTCTGTCTTGAACAATCAGTGGACAGATCTTACTTGGTGAAATGTTTTATACAAAAAAAATGCTTTGTTTTTATCTCTTAGCGACTAAAGTACTAACCGTGAAATTCAAGTAAACAATTTCCAATAACATCAGTTTACCTTAACCTTTCTTAAGGTGATCTGTTCAAGCAATAAAGGTCAGTTACCCATATTGTCAAGGATGATACTAGCGGAACTTATTTGTACTTTAATAATTTTGGAGGGAAGAATTTTTATCATTTTGGAGGGAAAAATTTCTATCATTTGGGTAAACAATGTAGAATGAAATCAGAATAATGTTTAAGATTTTATTAAAATCTTTAAAAACTAAATCCAACAATATACATATGATTACAAAATCACAGTTCAAATCAAATGATTGAGATCTAGTTTTAGATATAAAGTATTAATCTATGAAAATAGTTACATGTATAAACTTTGAAGACACAAATGATACACTATATTATGATTGATCATAAATGGAAATGACCTGCTGATGATATGATCTTTATTGAACACCATAAAATTGTGTTTGTCGTCTCCGTCGATGTGGATATCGTCTGTTGTGATGTCTTAACATGTGATAATAATTTATAATAGTTTTCATCAATTTGGATTTATAGAATTCCCCAAGAGTTTTTGCAGTCTTTCGTACAAGTTTACTCCGCATTAGTTTTTGAAACTTTGTAAAATAATTGTCATAATATCTCTAATAACTGTAACCACTGCTGCGATAAAAAGAGAAATGATCATCGAGCGGTCAGCAGTAGGTCAGTTATGCAAGATAATAACCGCTACAGTGATTGACCAGCAACACAAGTTGCCAGTACAAGAGACTGGTCCTTTGACGGCATAATGTAAAACCTGGAGTGGAGTCATTTAAATTTATGTTCAAAGCTAATATTTGTTGTTTGTTTTTAAGGTATATAGTCGCTTACAGCCCCTCACCGAGTTGGTTCGAATCCTGGCAGGGTCATTCGGATTTTTATGCGAGGAAGCTTTCCAGCTGACTTGCGGAAGGTTGGTGTTTTACGTGGGCATTTGGGTTTCCTCCACCTGTAATTAGCTGGACATCGCTATATGACTGAAATACTGTCGCACACACAGTTGTTTGAAAAGCTTTAATTTCATATAGAGTTTGGGTGACCTTTACATAAACTAGTCAGACCGGTTCTCACTTAATATTCGCATCACGTGACTAAAAACTCCATAACACCCAATTAAAATTAACCATAATTTGGCGCGTTTTATTCACAGTACTATAAAAGTTCAGGGTTCTACACTTGCAAATCATTCAGTTTTGAGCTAAAGTACAATCATGTTCAGAATGTTTGATAATTCAAATGGGAAGTTGGTGAAAGTTCACAAAGTATTGGTGGGAGTAGATTCAGAGTAACAATGAACCAATTTAAACAAAACACCTATTTCCATATAAGAGATGAAACCAAGTCAAAGCATGTTTCGTTACCAGTTCATGTTATGAAGGAAATAGTTGAAAACTGGGATGAATGGAGTCAGGTGGACTCTGAATTATGCCATCAACTGTCGAATGGTACACCGTGTGAGGTAATATATGGATTTTGTTATTTGGTTAAATTCTATGCTTGTCATTTGATTAATTCTATGAAAGATGTTGTATATATATTTCTTATTAAATTTGATTCATTCAAACTTAACCAATTTACATTTTTATTAGTCTAGTGTTCCTCCATTAAAATGAATGCGATATTTTAATGTTAAACCAAAGCGCTCCTTCTTAAGTTGTTGGATAAATGACGATGTTTATTCTCAAACCTTTTACACTAGCTTATACCAATAATATGTTTACTGTATAATTTAAGGGTTTGATGAAACGAAAGCTCGCCCTCGATGATAAAGAGAATCAACCAAGCCCGAAAAAGCGAAGGATGGAAAGTCCACTTCGAATGAAGCTGACTAGAGTAGGAAATGAGTGGACGAGAACACCGGTGAAATTACCACTGCATCAACCACTGTCTCAACCATCATCACCATTATCATCACAACCCAAACAGCAAACATCACATGGTGTTTTACCACTGAGGCAGGCTGTACCATCAACAACATCTACCCTACAGATTCCTCCATCATCAACAACAAGACACCCTTCAATCTTAACAGGACTACAGATCCAACCAACCCAACCAACATCTGGACAACAGATCCAACCAACATCTGGACAACAGATCCAACCAACATCTGGACTACAGATCCAACCAACATCTGGACTACTGCCCCCAACATCATTAACTAGACACCCTATAGACACAACACCCTCAAATTCAGCTTCTCTGTTGTGTTCAACCTCTTCGGTGCTTAAGGAGCTATTAACCACTCCAACCAATAATGTGCTTCAGCCAACCACTGGTGAAAAACAGGAATATACGAATGTGTTTGAGGCGATAACACCACCATATAACTTTTTTGAAGAATATGCTTTTGACGATGAAATCTAGATCGAATTTATCTATGCATAAACTGCAGATGTTGAATGAGGCTGGATTATCGGTTTTTGGTTGTTTACATGGTATCTTACCACAAGTGAGAATACGGTGTTCATATGCTATTAAAAGATATTGACTTAATTGTTTAGAATACGGTGATCATATGCTATTAAAAGATATTGACTTAATTGTTTACGTGGTATCAAGTGAGAATACGGTGTTCATATGCTATTAAAAGATATCACGAGATATTTAATAATTGCGGTAAAAGTATTTCACTGTGTTCAAAGTTTTATAATTTGCGCTTTATTAGAAAGTAATATCCCTTGTGTAAACTTGTAGTAGTTAGTATTTTTGCAATTTGAATAGACAAAATGTATCTGAAGAAGAAACAATTACTGAAACATTCTGAATATTTTAGGTGTATGGAAAGGTTTCATGACGGTCTGAATTTTGTAAATACTAAAAACATTATAGTACCCTTTCCATTAACAAATTCCAAACGTAATTTAACATTTTTTCAATTTTTCTTAATAAAATTTCTTCTATTTCTAAACCGCTTCGATAGTATATCCTATGTACGCAACCCCATTGAGTATTTTTGTAGCTTTATTCCCTTCCCTTACGTTGTATATTTTGCAGACTTTTTTCAAGTTCAAGAACTTTTAGATGACATTTTTTATATGATCTTGATATTGGCTTAGATCCAATGCTTAAATTTATCCAAATATTTCAATTATATGGTCAAAATCACCATTTCACCAACCAACTTTTAATACGTCTTAAAAGGCATATCCTCTATACAATGATTCTAAACTTTTCACGCAACTTCATAGATTTTCAAACATTAATAAACCATGTTTAAACATTCAAAACATTATACCTTATTGGATATAAAGTTGTGAAATCTGTACATTTTATCATTCATCCTCACTCGAAGATGTCCTTTCCCCACATTATAATGATATGACCGTTTGTTTCCCTAACAAAAGAACCATTTGTTGTCGTCAATTTGTGCACCTATGTTGCTCAAAACTTATATTTAAATTTCCAAACTGTCCAATTTGTAATAACTCAACATCATGGAAAATGCAATCAATTGTAACTACTTCAAAATCAAACCTACGAAAGAAGCTCAAGCGGAAATAGATGAAATAACAAAACCATTTTTTCAACCTTTTTATTAAATTAAAATCATTTTAAAAGACGTTACCTACCAGATACATTTTGTATGTTGTTTATATTTCATTTTACTATTATATTTCCTATTTTCATAGAATCACTATACTTAGATTTCGCCAATTAAAGTAAAATAAAAAAAGTTTGAGTTGTAGTTCCTTACCCCCCTGAGTTTTTAATTAAGTGCATAATTTTAAGGAGAGTGAGAGAGATAGAGAGATGTGTGCCTAATTTTAAGGAGAGAGAGATAGAGAGATGTGGTTATATGAAACATAGTATCGCAAACGAGATAAATGAGGAAACTGGTGACTTGTAATAAAGCAATTAGTTGGTGAACTCCGGCTTTGTGTTAACTAGTGAATTGTACTATATGTGCTGAGTAGGTTTATTAAATAATAACTAGAATAAAATGTTTACTACACATTTTTTATTTACAAATTCATAACACCATACACAGAAATAAAAATCACAAAACAAAGTTTCACACACACACACACACACACACACATGCTTAAAACATCGAAATCTTTTAATGATTAAATCCAAGGCTGGAAATCCCATCTTCCAACCAATAGCGTTTATCATCAAAAGCGCTCAAAGAGGTTTTGTTTATTTTATCATAATACATTTATGGTGATCACTTCGTAACCCATACA
>CM037789.1:61590307-61640307 GCA_021229015.1 Solen grandis | reverse complement strand
CCACGCCAAGTCCTCCAAAACCTACCCCAGCTCCCCACCTCCTCTTTGCATATTAAACCTTTCTCTTGCTAAATTTCTTAATTGGACTCCTCTCTTCATTTTGGACAGTATTATTAGTTGTTTATGGGGGGGGGGGGGGGGGGGGGGGCTTGCTGAAAATTCATTGCCTGAATAGTGAATAATAAAGACCATCCGTGCAGTCTGATCATGGTCTGATTTGATCGTAGAGGCAGTCACGTGTCCACAGCATTGTATGTGTTAAGTACTGAGATAAGATGGGAGTCATAAGGTCTTGGCGTCGAGCTACGTGGCTTAAACTGAGGAATGTACTGATATTTGACAATCCATTCCATCCACCTTGCAGACAAAAGAATCCATTGACGATGAAATCTCTCAAACGGACGGACAAACAGAGGTGTCCTTAATATATGCACACGATCACGATTATGATTACGTTTAGTCAAACCACACCCTATTTTTATTGGTTGCATGCTGACCACGTGCTTCGCCAGAGTTTTCTTGTAGACCATAGGCCGCTAGTAGTATAATATTTGGCTCGAATTCCACCAACAATTTTTAGTGCTAAGTGATACTTAAATTCTTAAACTAGGTAGATACACATTCCACCATTAGTATTTTATGAAATATTCAAGTACACGACTAAGTTGAAATGAATTATTACCTTAATTACAAACAATAATTGATAAAAAATGAAAAAAAAAGTTTTGTTGTTTTGATGAACAGTATTCTATTTTTCTCTCTTTTTTCAGATTTTATCATTGCATGGTTTTGATCTTAATAAAACATTGCACATTTGTATTCTGTTCACATTTTACGTTCTTTTTCAGGTATTTTATTTTGAGCTTTTACGAGCACAAATTTGTTTTCAGGCACCATGCACTATTTCAATATATCACCACCATTAATTCTTTTTGTCACCTTTATTCTTATTATACACAATTTTATTTTGAACATATACTTATTAATATATAAATGCCTTTTCAAAGTTTTGTTCTTTTATGAAGATACTTTATGACTGGTTTAAGAATAATGCGATAAAACAATATACGAGTCACACGTTAGTGCTTAGAACAAATTGAATAAGTAATGATAAAAATGAGTGTTATATAATCCATTATATAAAGCATAATATGAGTCATATAATAAATGATAAATATAACTGGAAAATATGGGCCAAGATCATAGCACTTTAACGCTATAATTCAATTATCAGTTTTGTTAATTTGGTATGTGAAGTCTCTTCTCCTGGGAACAGAACACATCTTTTATCTATAATGCTAGTGTTCAAGCCCTGGATTATAATATAGGTCAAATTTTATGTTAAATGGATACACCTGTAGTAACCTCCGATTTCTTTGACTTTCTATTTGTTCTTGTCACAATCTAATATAGTAGATCTACATGTAGAATTCACAGATATTACAACGGCACCCCCATCGTCTATGCCAGCCTTACATTTTGTATATGAATAAAACTAAATATCATAAGATTAAATGTAATGTATACGATTTATTTTATGAGCTATATGTACAGTGTATACTTAAATATATTTTCTTTTATGGTTTATTTGATATTTTTTAAGGAAAGAAATAATAAAATAAAATATAAAGCAGTCAAATTCTGTCAGTTGCTTTTACTGAAGTATACGTACTTAGAGTATCACATAATACGAATATATAGCGTTTATAAGCTTTGATTTATTTTAAAAAAAAAAACGTTCAGAAGAAAATATTGGTTCTCACATTTTTGTTTATACGTTCGTTTATAATTGCATTTATTTTAAGCTTAATGCTTTGGGGAAGAATGTATGTAATAAATAAATGTTTCATAGTAGTTTAAGTATTATGATCTGAAACTTAAGTTTAATGTATCATTTCATTATCTTTACAAAAGTCAATTTTGATAAATAAACTTTATTTTACTTTACATAATACAAAAAGAAAGCATATTAAATAAGTACACATAATATATCTAACATGATAATTAATACTAAAATAAAAAATGGTAATAATGAAATAAGCGAAGTATTTATCTGCTTGAGAAGAGAATTATATATTTAAATAATAATCTATCGGAAAACGTTTGTTTCCAGACCTCCCTTATCCGGGCTACCCGAGAGGGCACTGTCCAAGATGTTAAAGACGCACTTCAGGATCTCAATGCAGATCCGAACATACCCGATGATGTATGTCTTAAACGTTAAAGTGGTTATCATGAAGTGATAAAATAACCTTTATAAATGAATTATTTGTACTAAAGATGCAATTCATGGAATACATTGTTATTTTAATACTAAATTATGATAGGCCTACGCTGAGGGAATGGGTTTGAAACTGATGTAAGACTATGAGGATTTATTTAATGGGATTACTTTTTAAACTGTTCTGCATATATTATTCTTCAGATACATGAAATTATTCAAATCGTAAATACCATAGAGAAATACATTGTAGGAAATAATGTTCTGAGTATCTTATTTCACTGTTTAACAATTTTAAATGGACACGGTGATTAATCTTAATTGTAAACACCACTATCAAGCAGATCGTAGAAATTACTCAGATGTACATCATATACAAGAAGCAACTTTTTTATAAATACATAAAACTTTTGTTCAATGACAACAATTATTTGATATATTCTAAACCTGTACCAACAGACGGGCCTGTATCCTATCCACCACGTGTGTATACGGGGACAGTTTGATAACGAGAACGACCGTATCGAGATGTTACGGGAACTGGTGAATGCCGAGGCGGACATTAACATGCAGACAGTTAACGTAAGTATGCTCCCGTGACTTTGTGATGCATACATCGTTGCCGTAAATATGTTTTAATGGTCAGACAATGTTACAGCCGCCCATTTGCAGAATTGTTGCTTGCATCCACCATAAAGCGTAGACGTCAGTTGCAGTGTTATAATCCATTGTATGTGATTTCAAGTTAAAGTCTTTTTATCAAAAATATTGTTAAATACAGTGCAAACAGGCTATATATATAGTATTCTTTAAGAAAAAATCCGTTTAAATAGTTGAAGCATAAGTATAGATGTATACCGTGTTGTTCGGAATGGTCAAATGGACATTAAACCATCCTGAGAAAGAATCACAAAGCAAATCTGAAATCCTACTGTACACATCAACATAATAAACACACGAAGGTAAAACGTTTTAAATGCGGTCTATAAATATGATTTCCGCTGAAATTGAATTTTGTTTACAAAGTGCATGTTAGTAGACAATAAAATGTAAAATAGATTGTTTCAAGATTCATTTAGCATACTTGATATTGGTCATTAAATAATATGACGTGAGCTAGTTGGCTACACTACATGGATATATGACATTTTGTACGACATGTTGCAGAGCGAGAGCACGGCCCTCCACGTGGCTGCAACCAACAACCAGGACCACGTGGCCAAGTTCTTACTTGACACACACAAGTGTGATTACAACATAAAGAATAAGGTACAATTATAGGGAATACCATGCTATTCGTTTTGATACAGTACTTATCGAAGAAGGTCTAGATTATACATGACGAAAACAATCAAATGAGCCACTGTTGAAACCTTGCACAATCAAACGGCGTGTACTGTCACTGTAGGGACTTTAAATTCATTTTCAACCATTTTTTTTCACTGTAATTCACGAGAAACATGCCAAACGTAACTCCCATCGTTCTAAACTCTTAAATCTAAATCGGGCAGATAGTCTTATGTGTAGAGGATGTAAGATAAAACCGCTACTCCCTAATTGAAGTCACCCAAAAAGTATTTAATGTAACACGGGGAAATGCGGAGATTCTGGTGGAAAAGAAAATACTCTTACCTATATAACTTTTACTATTTGATTAAAGCTGGTATCTTCTTTATAGCCAAGGTCAAGTGAGTAGAATACCATTTTTTTTATCAATATGGTATTTTCACAAGCGCTCTTGGTAGATGTTTGTCATGATTGCGTTTGCCTAGTAGTTTCGTGTGTTGACCATGATTCTGTGACTGTGAGTTTGACAATCTGTCGCCATGTGTTGACCGCGTGTTTTGCAGAACGACAAGACGGCGTACGAGGTGGCGGAGGAGGAAGAGTGCCAGGAAGTGATGGACGTCATTGACAACCACAGGAAGGCTGTCAGGGACCGGATGAGGAAAGCTGCCAAGGCCTCAACCTGCACCATATTGTGATACAGTCTACCGTGAGACTGGCCAGACATGTGTCTTGTGTATTTTAAATTTGATAAAAAAAAATGAAACAATCAGGACAGTTGATATGGAAATGTCATTTTAGTGCATTCCAAACAAATTAAGAAGTACGTTTAGAAGTAATTATGATTATACATGTAATTCCAATTTATTATTTTCGAAGTTCTTTTAATACCCAGTATATAGTTTTACTGCTCATTTCTCTATAGATCTATTAGGAGATAATGTAAATTGTTTAGACAACAAATACACACCTTTAACCTTTACTATGTAGTTTTATGGAATATGCATGCTGCTGGCAGTGTGTATTTTATTATGATGTTCTTTGTGGATTTGATTTGACTTCAAAGTAGTGAGCAAAGGTTTATCTTTCAAAATCTTGCAACATTAAATAGTATACTTTCCCAGTATGTTCTTGTTTTTAGCAAATCCTTTTAGGTATTTTCAGACCTCATGGACTTCCCTGTCTATTGGTTGCAGAATTTAATTTGATAGTATATCATGGAATTTTTATCTAATGACCCAAGGAAAACTGAGAGGTCAGAGAACTGTTTAGTTGGATATAAGAAATGACTCATATTAATCACATCTCCCAAGATCTTTTTTTTATTGAAATGCATTTCATTTTTCTTGTACTTTGCTAAATAAATGTAGTTAAATAATTTTGTTTCGTTCAAGTAAAATTATATATAAATTTGATGAATGACTTGTTATATTATAAATAAACAGATACTTTGTTAAGTGTGTTGTATGTTATTATTTTATAGACAATGAATGAATCATATGCACATGATGGAGAGAAAGAAAGATATTGAGAACGATTTAGGAATATAGTAAATAAATTTAATGTGGTCAAATGAAATAACAGAAAGTAAAAGTGGGAACATAACTCTTTAATTATGGAAGATTTAACGTACTGATCAAGCTACAGCATTAGGTAAGTTACTTTGAAGTCAGTTAGTGTACAAGTCAAAGAGTTATGTTAAAGTCGGTTATTTCTAAGTTTGTTAATCTAAATTATTTAGTGGAAGTGAGACAAAGGCTTTTAACATGAAAGTGTGTATGTCTTTCTGGTGTAATATAATCACACACATTCTAATTCTTATACTTCATGTTTATTCAACAATATTATATCTCAATCATAAAAAGCATACCATAAACAATGACATACAGTTATAAATATGAGGAAAATGTTGTGCAACATGCATTTTCTGCACCAAAATCCCTTTTGAAAAAGAAAAGGAAAATCTAAACTGACATTGAAAAATCATTTTGACTTTTATGCATTCAATAAAAAAAATTACTATAAATATATTAATAAAATCTTATATCTTATACTCATATATTATACTGCTGAGCTGTGGCATTCGCTAGCAGATTAATGGCAGAAAAATCTACAGAATTCTGCCCAGCCACTATGATATGATGTCCCTGACCTTGATCCACAATGTCTTGTGTGTCTGGATTGACACACATAATTGGATTCATTGTCTTGGGTGCATACTGCATATTCAGTGTAAAATCTACATTATTGGCAGCAGACAACACAAGTGAATGTAACTTCTGCAGATCTTCAGCCTTAGTGTTCGCATCAAGAATCACTTGAACCGAAGTCTGTTCTCCAATCATGGACGGGTCATTGATTTCTATCTTCTGAAAGTGTTCCTCGGACGCAGACTGTGTTCCCCCTGACAGAAGCTCCTTCTCAAGCTCAGACTGGTATACAATTTTTTCCTGTTCTTCTACTTCCACTTTGTGCTTCTTTTTATGCCTGTGCAGTGTCATGCTGTCAGTAAAGGAGACGTTACACTCCTGACATGAGTAGGGTTTGGTGCCATTGTGGATGTTTAAATGCTCCTTGAGGTAGTTGAGGCGGGTGAAACTTTTCGGACAAATGTCACACTGGAAGGGTCGAACCCCGGTGTGGGTTAGATAATGTCTGTTGAGATCATCTGAAATTGATGAAATATTTCACATTAATCAATAACCATTCAATTATGCCTTATCAAATTATGATTAACAAGAAAAAGCCTGATTAGACTGAAAGCAATTAACTTGACATCAAAACAGATATATACCTGCCCAAAATGTTTGTCAGAGGTTGTTGAACTAAGGTAACTTTTGAAAACAAGATTCACATGCATTTGTTTGTCAAAGGTTTGTACAGCTTTTCACTGGCTAAACTGATCTGCATGTTCATTTTGGGGTGTTTTGGCGGGTTTATAGTGTCCCTTCCTCATCCCTAAGGTATTGAAAAGTACTGAACAGAGTAGACACTGATCATCCTGCTAGTAATCTAGTTTTTGTTATCACATTTATGAATTTCTAAACAATTATTCAGGCTGAACAACATATCCACCTTTCACAAAAAAACCCAACAAAAAACAACTTTGCTTCTATACTAGTATGAGTTACTGGTAGTTCTTTTATTCATAGGATTTCATTCTTTGTATACTTATTAATTTGGAGAAAAACTACTTTTTACAAGAATTAAGATATTCTTTAGTTTTTGTAAGAATGTGGTCATACAATGAAATTGCAAAATGCAGAAACCTAAGACTATCAGGTGAGATCTTAAAGTGTGTTTATTTCTTTCTTTTTTTTTCATAATAATATTTTAGGAACAGTGTATGTGTGAAAATCCACAGTGAAAAATCATGTGACTGTCACATGTGCTGTGTAAGATAGTGTTAACCATGTGACTGTCACATGTGCTGTGTAAGATAGTGTTAACCATGTGACTGTCACATGTGCTGTGTAAGATAGTGTTAACCATGTGACTGTCACATGTGCTGTGTAAGATAGTGTTAACCATGTGACTGTCACATGTGCTGTGTAAGATAGTGTTAATCATGTGACTGTCACATGTGCTGTGTAGGATAGTGTTAACCATGTGACTGTCACATGTGCTGTGTAGGATAGTGTTAACCATGTGACTGTCACATGTGCTGTGTAAGATAGTGTTAACCAACTTACTCTTGCTGACAAAGTCCTTCTCACACTTGTCACACTTGTAGTCACGTTTGTTGAGATGACGCAGTCTGTGGGCCCGCAGCGAGGACTGACCTGCAACACAGAGGTAAAACCATTCAAACACTGGACATAACACTGGACAGAGACAATATAGGGCAACACTGGACACCATTTTGGTGAAAGACATTGTGGTCTAGATGCAGTATTCACTGTGTATGGAGCAAAAGGTTGGGAGTTGATAAGATATTAAGTTGACTTTAAGGTGCAAAGTTGCTGATATAACAAATCAACTGTTAAAAAAAATTGATTAAAATTAAATTGTAAACAATTGTTTGCACTTGACATGTAAGAAGTAAGTTGAAATTACTGTAAAGTCATTAATTTTCACTGACATTAAATTTGGTTGATAATGCACTTAAGGGAATTCCGAGAGTACATGTACTTGTGGACTAATGTTCTAGACAACATAGGCTCTATAAAAAGAACCGGTATGACTAAAACACGAAAGGAACGAAAAGGGACGAAAGGAACTAACAAAAAACATGAAAGTGATTTTTTATCACAACAAAAATGTAATACTTTAGTTTTTGATCTATGATATATGAAAAGCCATCACGTTTAATAAAATTCGATGATAAAATGTTATTTTTGAGCTATAATTACAAATATTAGATATGCCTGCTGTATCCCTTTCGCTACGAAAGGAACTCAATATTGAACTACTGAAGGAGGCTTGTGTATTTTTTGTAACTGTTGTCGTCAAATGCGATATATGTTACTTAAACACTTATCTTATTGTAATATTTGGCAAAGTAATGAAAAAGTAAGCGTGATACATGAAAAAGATAAACGCCTAGAATAATGTACTGGAAGAAAAACATTCCTTTCGCACGAAACGGCTAAGTGTATACTGCGGATCCACTGAGCCCCGGAATTTTTTTTATTATTATTACCTATTTTATTTTATTTTTTTGTGCAATTCCACGAGTGTGAATGTACGTCTCATATAAGATCTTTTTTGTAATATAAATCGTATTTAATAATAACAACAGCTTATTTAGTCTTAACCGAATAAATTTTTATATTTTTGTTGTATTCAGATATACATGTATTTGAAGCGACTGAAAGGCAGGCATACCGCATGTCTTATAAATTATATATTAACAAAAATTGAACAATACTGGACTTGAAGTTTACGAATTTTATAAATATTATTTAGTATTTTAACAATCCACAATAAAAACATGACTATTAACAATTTTCTCTTGAAAATACCATTTTAATAAGTTCCTTTCGTTCCTTTCGTCCCTTTCGTTCCTTTCGTGTTTTAGTCATACCCAAAAGAACAGTTTACCTGGTGGTTAATATTCAAGGATAGAACACTCAAAGAAAGAAACCAAAATTAGTGACACATGAAAATTCATGATTTCACAGCATAAAACTAGTAGAGAATAAAGCTGAGTAGCAGCAGAGGTAAAATATGGAACATCTTCTTTAATGCTAATTGGCATATCTTTGTAACAATGTCAGATAAGTATCCTCTTAGATATATGAAACACCTGTTAATAGTACAAAGAATATTATTAGAGATCATGCATTAAGCACTGATGTAAATGCAATTAGAAAATATTAGTAAGAATATCTCCTTAATTTCCCATACTCAAAATACTGGTCCAACCCTGGAATTGTCGTCAAGATGGATTTTAAATGGTTAAAAATATGTTAAGTCATTCACATCTCCCTGACCTTGAGTAGTACAATATACCAGTATAAAAGCCTCTGAATTACCGGTGATCCTTAAAAGCTTCAATTTGGCAAAACGCTAAAAGCAATGAAAATCCTTTCATGCTAACAAACCTTGCCTTAGGTGACCTTGACATGTACTGACCTCTAAACTCCTGACCACAAAGGTCACACAGGTGAGGTTTCTGTCCCGTATGCACCAGCAGGTGTTCCTTCATCACAGAGTTCTGGGAAAACCCCTTACCACAGATTGGGCACCTTGAAATACATACAAGATATATAAACCCTCTCTCCTGGCCAACATATTACAGAACATTTCATCTTGAGATTTTAAAACTTTGGTTAAAGTGAAGATTATTTTTCTATCAAAATCTTAATGAAAAACTTTTCTGTACAAGTCAATATATGTTTCTATCATCTTACTTAAGGGTGAAAAAATAAATGAACATAAGCGGAAAAATTCACAAGAGGGCCATGATGGCCCTGAATTGCTCACCTGATTATAAATGAGCAACATATGTTGTATTTTTCATATTGACCTACTTTTTGACCCTACATGACCCAACTTCGAACTTGTCCAGATTTTATTAAAACAAACATTCCAACCAAGTTTCATGAAGACTGGACCAAAACTGTGGCCTCTAGAGTGTTTACAAGGTTTTTCTTAGATTTGACCTTGTGACCTACTTTTTGGCCCAACATTACCCAAATTCGAACTCATCCAAGAGTTTATGGAAAAAAACATTCTGACTAAGTTTCATGAAGATTGGGCCAAAACTGTGGCCTCTAGAGTTCGAATTTGTCCAAGATTTTATGGAGGCAAACATTCTGACCAAGTTTCTTGAAGATTGGACTAAAATTATGGTCTCTAGAGTGTTAACAAGCCAAATTGTTGACGACGCACGTCGCACGATGGACAACGGGCGATCACAAAAGCTCACCTTGAGCTCAGGTGAGCTAAAAATCATATTCCCTCCATGATTAAAAAACAAAATGAATGCATGTAAATTTGTTTGTTATATACTTGTAAGGTCTTTCCCCTGTGTGCTGTCGATGGTGTATTTTCAGTACTTTCTTCTCCTTGAAGCACTTTCCACAGTATGAACATTTGAATGGTTTGTCCTCAAAATGGGTCCCCTCATGCTGCTTGGCATTGCCCTTGGTGGTGAAGGACTTCCCGCAGTACTGGCAGCTGAATGGTTTGTCCCCTGTGTGCCGCCTCATGTGTACTGTAGCAACAAATGCTTGGAATTTAACCTGCTTTTCATGGAGATTTGAAATAAAATCAAGTACACTGCAAAGCAAGGCAACTAGAATGTGTTTAACACCACAGCTTAACCACCTTGACTCAACAATTCCAGAAGGTATTGAACTTTTCATAAAAAAAAAGACAACAAAAAATATTCCTATTACATGTACTTGTACCAGAAAGACCTCACATCATTTTAAGAAGCAGGGATAAAACAAGGTTTTGTCAGTATAGCAAGCAATACTGTCAGGAGTACCCACTGGTGAAACAATCCATGAAGAATTTGTGCCAGACAGAAACAAGAAAATAATGGAAATGGGTTATGATCCCCGAACTGCACTGACCATTCAAACGTGCATAAAGTTTATGTGCACGACACATCTTTGTGTTATGACAAACACTTCTGTAGAATTTAATGAAAATCTCAACAAATATATGGAAGTTATAGAGCAGACATGAATATGAAGCCTATATATGAACAACTCGAACAACTCCAGTGACCTTGACCTTTCAAGCATGCATATGGTTGCTGCATCAACACATCTTCATGTAATGACAAACACTTTTGAAAAGTTAAAAGAAAATTCATGCATTGATATGGAAGTTATAGGGCAGACATGAAGATGTAGCCTATGAACACCAAAGACAACTTTGAACAACTCATGTGACCTTGACCTTTCAAGGTTGCATATGGTTGAAGCATTTGACACACCCCTGTGTTATGAGGAATAGTTCTGTAAAGTTTTATTGAAATCCATCCATAAATGTCCATGTTATGGAGTGGACACAAAAATGGGATGGAATGGGGATAGACAGACGGAAAGACACGCGCAATTCAATAGTTTCCCAACCGGTTTTTCTGTTGGGGACTAATAAAACCCTAGAGGGTTAGCAGTTATAGCATTTATCCCATTACCAAGACTTTGTGCATAAAATATCTATGAGGTCCCTTTGAAACTGTGAAAGTAACAGGAAATTATTACCTCATATTGTCCTTTAAATAACAAAAGGCCATAGAGGCCCTGTATCACTCACTTGAGTATAGGGTTACCCATGGAACATCTGTAGTAAAATATTTTGAAATCTGGCCAGTAGTTTTAAAAGAGATGATTTTTAAAGTTTTCATAATTTGTTTCCTTTTTGTTGCTATGGCAACCAGAGTTCTACATGGATCAAGTTTTTATTCGCAAATTTTGTGAAGGTTCACCCAAGGATCAACCCTGCCAGGTTTAATCAAATTCTGTCCAAAGTTTTACTATATACATATAAAGCAAATCAGCCTCGCCCCAGGCGGCCATGTTCTTTTACGGATTGAAATAAATTTTGCAATCTTGGTAGAGAGTTATTCAAGGAACATCTGTACTCAAGAATTTTGAAATCTGGCCATTAGTTTTGAAGATGATGATTTTTAAAGTTTACACATTTTTTTTGTTGTCGTTGCCATGGCTACCAGAGTTCTATATGGATCATATTTATTTTACTAAATTTTGTAAAGGTTCACCCAAGGTTATTCCTGCCAAGTTTAATCAAATTCTGTCCAGCAGTTTCAGAGGAGATGTCGTTTAAAGAAAATTATTGATGACAGATGACGTACGCAGGGTGATCATAATAGCTCACCATGAGCATGTTGTGCTCAGGTGAGCTAAAAACTAACACCAAAATAAATGCTTCAAACAATAATTTAGCCAGTACATTCAACCTGAAAATGGTTACCATTCTCTCACCATTCTACAAGATAACCCCTTTATTTCTAGAGTTTGTTCAGCCTAGTGAATTTCTGTAAAGTACACCATTGTTTAATAATAACAGTGTGATTCTTTTTGCAGCAACCAATTTTTTCCCAGGTTTACTTTGAGAGAGAGAGAAAGAGAGAGAGAGGGAGAGAGAGAACTCTTCCAGGGCAGATTTCAAGCAATATAAACCCACCTATCAAAGCATGCTCTGTCTTGACACTGGCTCCACACACTTTACATTTATACACCTCCTGTCCATGCTCATTTTGTTCAGGGACAAACTGCTGTGTTCTCTTTGGCCGGCCACGCCTTTTTGTTGTTGAAGGAGGGGACATTTTCTTCTCAGTGTTACAGGTAGTTTCTGATTCGCTTGATTCCTTTGTAAAGGGGTCATTTTCCTTCTCGATGCTGTTAAGTTGCTTCTCGATTAAATTTATCTGCTTGTCTGCTCGGTTTTCTAGAGCGGAAAGCTTAAAAAGAAGAAAAATTAATCACAAACCATTATAAGCAACAATATCATTGCTGCCACCTTGGAATATCCACCATTTTGTAGCTTATGCTACAAGCACATAACTTTTGGCTTTCAAAGTCACTATGCTTCTTGGGGATGTAGTTTAAAATATCATAAATCATCAATCAACTAACAACATAATCATTTTCATCTCACAATTACAAGTAACTAGTACTCCAATTTGAAATAAACCCTTTACCCCAAGAACATTCATATGTTTCGGTGAATATTATTTCATTTCATGACTATAAATCTAAAATGGTATATGAAACAAAGAATTTTCTTTTTCAGGCAAACTGTATAGAATTTGAGCTATAATATTGTGTTAACAAATAGATGAAACTCTGACAGGAGCTATCTGATCTGAGGTGTGGCATCAAAACATGCATATATGAAATACAATGTTAATGGTGATAAGGCCTATGAAGCAAGAATACGACAACATTCTGTATATAGAGAGTAGATCTATATTCATGTCATTCTATTCTGACCTATCACAAATGTACATTCAGGGTTTTTTGTCACCATTTTGGAAACATGACCTAAACCCCAGAATTGGGAGTTTTTCACATCGTTTTAGACAAAATTGGGAAAAACTTACACAGTATCATATATATTAGTTAAAATAAAACAAATCAAATATTTGGTTTATTCAACTCTTGTATCATTTGAACGTGACACTTTCAACACCAAACACAATGTAAGAATGGTGCTAACTTTTTTTTAAAATTTTTAGTTCCTTGAATTAGAAATTTTCTCCTTGAAATTGGAGAAAAATAAACTTTTTGCGATTGGGAACACGACCCAATATTGGTCATCAAAACAAGCCAAAAAGAATCCTGGTATTACCTTTTTTGACCTATCATACTGCTCAATTTCCTCTGATGTAGCAGCAACCACACCACCAACTTTAAGATTGTGTACAGATCCGTCAGCCCGCTCCACTGTCAGATGTAGGTACCCCTCCTTGTCCCCAGCCAACAAGCTGTCCTTCATGTCAAACTTGATGTAAGGTGAAAGTTGGGGCAAGAAGGAGAGAAGACTGCTGACATCACTCATGTCATCTAATGCCGTGTCTGGGCTCTCTGTAACAAAGAAGATACATTTTACTTGTTATTTTATTTGATTGATGATAAGGGGAAAAGTTTTTGTGAATATTCTAATCTCTTCAAACGGCTCCTCGAAGGCCTTGAAAAATCCTACTCATAGCAGTCAATGAACTCCAACTTTCTGACCCATAGTAAAGGAACAGTTCAACATTGACAATGAACCACTGTAAAATTTTGTATTCCTCTCAAAAAAAAGTAACACTAACAAATATTTGCGAACAAGTTCCAATATAGAGTTTGTTTCTATTGTTATTAATAAATCAAGAGTAAGCTAATTATATACAATTAAGTCCAAATTAAATTGAAAGGAAATTCAGACAGAGACTATCAGTATCTTCAAAAGAAAACCATAACTCCCACACCCCTGAGCTTATCAAGGTGCATGCACCAGTCCTGTAAAATTTGGAGGCTGTAGGTGGAAGGAATTTCGTGTTATAGTCAAGGTAAAAGTTTTTTGTCAGAGAGACCAAAAACAATATGCCCCCGATCTGTCGATGTAGGGGGCATAAAAATGTAAACACATGCACAAATATAAAGACAAAGGCTATAGAGAAAGATAGAAGAGAGCAGTGATGTTTTTTTAGAATTTTTTTTACATCTTGTGGCTTTCTTATTGGGAAGTTTGCATTATAAACGAAAAACTTGGAAATCACAAAAGAATGAAAATGTTTAAAATTAACAAAAGAATTATCTATTTATAGGTGGTATATGTCATAGAAAGTTTTAAATTAACATTGAAATAATAGAACTAGATTTCATTCGTTGATACGAATGATAGGACTTTCTGCTACATTTGTCAAACACTAAAAGCGAAAAAGTAAAAAGGATATCAAATTCCTGCCTTTAACTTGTTTTTGTAGGGCCATAACTTCCATAAACTTTGAAAAATAAACCGATTAACTTGGAGGATATGGCAAAAGTAACTGAAAATCATTTATTTTTATATCAATTTCATTTAATTTGGCCTATTTCTATAATCTATGTAACAAAAAAAAATAATTGAAAATGCTTACAATTCGATTGTCACATATTCTGTCTAGCTTTAGAGGGTTTTCAAAATATAAGCAATGATTGAACTTAACGTTTTTCCGAAAATGGAAGTGACATTTTCCATAGGATCAAATGCTGCACCTTCAGTAAGAATTCATGCAAATCAAACAAAATATAAGGCCTACAGATCTTAAAAAACGTTTAATTTCAACAAAAAACCCTTTGGCCTATTTCTCTAATCTATGTAACAAAAAAAAAATTGAAAATGCTTACAATTCGATTGTCACATAATTCTGTCTAGCTTTAGAGGGTTTTCAAAATATAAGCAATGATTGAACTTAACGTTTTTCCGAAAATGGAAGTGACATTGTTCCATAGGATCAAATGTGGCACTTTCAGTAAGAATTCATGCAAATCAAACAAAATTTAAGGTCTACAGATCTTAAAAAATGTTTAATTTCAACAAAAAAACCTTTGGTCTTATAAAAAATAAAGGTCACATGACGTCCATCTTCTCAGAATGTAGACTTCTAGACTTATACTGAAATTTGACGTCAATACTTCTAATCTTGGATTAGCCATAAAACCTTTGCCTTTTTGAATTTGAAAAAGGACACTGGTTGGCAAAGAAAGAGCATAACATACACACTCTGTGAAATTTTGATGAAAATCCGTCCAGAAATAATGGCTGTAGACCGCGTACAAACTTGTGTAGACAATGTCAAGTTTGATGTCATATGATGTCATAGGCATAGAAAATCAATGAAATGAAATATTCAGTAGCTTAAATATATGCAGTAAATTTGTCATGCCCCTGGGACCTTTGCATCATATAGAAATTAACGCGTAGATATCAGAAATTCTTTTTGACCGTATGACGTCAAATGACCTTCATCTTCACAGAATAGAAAGAAGTCTTAGGGTCTAATATTCAGTCTAAATATCAGCTTTCTAAGTCATCTGGAAGCAATTCTATATGTATTTAAATTTTGACGTCAATGGTTCAAATCTTGGATTCGCCATAGAACCATTGCCTTTTTGAATTTAGAACGCCGGACACCGGGATACACAACTAGAGCGGAAGATATGCATTCTGTGAAATTTTGATGAAAATCTGTCAAGAAATAATGGCTGAAGGCCACGTACAATCTTTTTCACCTGACGTCAAATCTGACGTTATATGATGTCATATGAGTATGAAATTCATTGCATTCAAAGCTCATGGTTTAAAATATATAATATGCCATAAAATTTTCATTGTTCTGGGCCAATGGAAACGCATCGAAATTAACACAAATATAAGAGGAAGAAAAAAAAGAATAATAAGAAGAAGAATAAGAATAATAAAAAACATAACAAACCCAATAGGACTTTCTGCCTGTAGGCAGAAAGTCCTAATAACACAAATGTCATTAAAATTGCATTAATTATTTCTGTTGAGAAAAAAATTATTTCATTGGGAAAATAGGTAGTTATTTTGGGAAAAATGTCAGGTTTTGGATAGGGGAAACCACATGTAAAAGATAGTAAATTTACCAAACAAAATCACTGGAGAGAAAGAATGAGAGGTTTACCTTCTTTAGAGAATGGAATATTAGACTTTGGTTTCATGTTGTCAATCTCCTCCATAAGGGCATCTGTGTCTTCATTCCCATAGTCAGCATCTGCTTTTATCTCCTCAATGTTATTCATAGTCATACTCTTCCCATCAGCAACAGCTGCTGTAACACCTGGGTCTCCATGTACAGGAGACAGGCCAGCAGAACTGATACTCTCTGTCCCATCAAGGGGCAAAACTGACAATAAATTATTGCTATTTACTACTGAGCTGGTGTTTTGAATGCTTTCCACTATGGATGGATGGTTTGATTTATCATCTAGTTTCCTTGATATGGCTGAATGATGATCAAGAATGTCTAATGAAACCCCAGTCAGCGTATTGTGTGTAACATCTTGCTTCTGTACAGATCTCATTATTTGCTCTACATCAGGTACAGCTTTTTCAACCCCTTCATTGAGAAGTTGAATAGCTTGGCTGTCTAAACCTTGTGATACAGTTTCCTGAATGTCTGGTGGTTCATTAATTTTATTCAAATGCACACTTAATTCTCCTTGCTCTTTGTTTAACAACTGTATTGTATTATTTCTGGTGTCCACCTTGCCCCTACTACAGATGTCTGTTCTTTGAGACTCTTCACTAAAACTGGGTATGTCAAAGTCTGTATCAGCATCTTGTGAACTATCTATCCCTCCAGTATTGATTGGTAAATCTTTATCAAGAAGATGAATTATAGTCTTGTAATAGTCTTTTAAATAATTTTTAGCAGTTTGTTTTGACTGTTGTGGTATCTTCTCTGCAAGCGATACAAGTCCTTTAAGCTGAAAAAAAAGGTTTAAATGCAATGCAACATCATTAAGTCTGATCTAATATACCAGTCATTAACTTCACATTCAATAGAGCAGGTTTCCTCATAATTCTGAATGTGGCCAGTCATAGGCATTTTCCTAAATCTGCTATTTAGCTCAAGATTCTTTTCTTCTAATTTCAGTACAATAAAATATTGGTACAGAATACTGAATTAAGATCACATTCCCCCTTGATCTTAAAAAAAGGCCTGTCATACATTTTCAAATTAAAAACATGTGTGGTTACTAATGGCCAAGGAGATGGAACCTTTTTTTACCTTTCTTTTTAATCATAAGATTTAAAGACCCAAGAGGGCTAACACATGCTAATCACCCCAGGGAATTGGCATAAAGTATTATCTCAAATAAAAGGAAAACTATAAAAGGCCATCATCCATGGTCAACAACCCAACAGTACAAAGGAATCAAAACCTCTCAGTGCTCTCTAGTGGCATTGCAAGGTGACAGCGGATGCTCTATCAGCAGGAGGTCTCAGAAACAGCAGGGGCCTGGTGACAGTTCAGGTGGCGAACTATATTTCAGTAAGAGGCTCACAGTGGGGAATTTCAACTTCTGAGCACAAAAATTAATTCAATTCATGGGAATTTCATCAAAGCCTATAAAATAATTGTTTGGGTGGGGGTGAGGAACATGCCCCCTGTGCCCCAACCCCCTCTTCTCATTAAATCTATTTTTTTCATTTTCAAATAAATAAAATAGATCTAAACCTTAGATAATTTGTGGGGGGGGGGGGGGGGGGGGGGGAATTGTTAATTTTTGTTTGTTGATTGGGTTTAATGATCTGCATAAAAAATATTTCAGTAATTTGGTGACTTTGTCTACCTGTCATACTGTCATGCTGAAAACATGCATCATTGAAACCACTCGAAGTCATAATTATTATCCTGACACCAGGCAAATCAGTCTAGGAACTACCCTATCTGCTTAAAGTGCCAAGCAAGGAGCCTTAAGTTATCATTTTTTACGACTTTGGTATGTTACTGGTGGGAATAAACGATTCTGGGGCTGACACTCTTACCACTCGGCCACATAAAGCATTTGCATCCCTGTTGTAACTGCAACATACTGAATGCGAACAGGGAACCAACTTGCAAACAATTGCAACACTTTCAAGCAATATCCAGCTATCCTTAACTGAACGAAAGGTATACTAGTGATCATATTACTGCAAATCTATAGCTTCATCAGTACTATAATCTATGACACTGATATAAAATACTATATAGTCATAGAGTTATATATTATATATATTTTTTAAATGTTTTGACTGTTGTCCATATGCAATTTGGACTTGGAATTTGTCTGGTGTATAGGTTTTATAACAACACTCATGGAAATATGTGTATTGCAGTATTATGTATATGCACCATAGATTTTAGTCAGTAGCTAGTCAGGAGCACATACCTGTTAGAAGGGGGAACTTACCAAAGTACTTAACCAGGTCTAGACTAAAATAGCAAACATAAAAAAATGCTATATGTTATACATAACGGTACGTAATATCTGTGTACCCGGAAATGTGTAGCTTCCGAATACATGTACATGATTAAAATCTCTATAGAGATTTTGACCTGCCTCAGGGATAATGAGTTCAGTATTTACTTGATTACCTGTTGATTAAAAATCGACAGAAAGTACTCATCTTCCTCAGCTACTGAAGCAAGTTGTTTCTGCTCAGTTTCTTTTTTGAAATCCATATTGTTACTTTTTTTCCGAAATATAAAATAATGTTATGCTTGTGCAATTGAGGAAATGTAAATAGTTTAAGTTGCTTCTGTACCCACATGGAATTTTGTTGGAAAAGGCATATTCAGTAAAATATTGAACAAATCATGATCATCATCATTAAGGTACTTTTACAATAAATTACATGATGTAATGATCACTATCAATATTCATTTTTATGTATGTAAGCGGTAGAAGTTATCTCCCTTGCCGTTACATACAAAAGTTTAAAAACAAAAATAATACAGAGAATTCTGAAAGAAATGCGTGATCTTTCAACGATTTTCTGGATGCAATGGAGTCGTGTATTAGTTCTGAAGGAGGTCTTGGTGTCAGTAACGAGAAGAGTTCAAAACGCGTCGAAGCAGTCGGCGTAAGCCTCGAGAATAATAACGTCAATACTGTGTCTGAAAACAGTGAAACAGAAAGTACACCTGCATGCAATACATTGACAGGTGAAAAGTCCATTGTCAATGCAGAAGAAAGTAGTGTTGAAGTAGGACATGGTTGTGATTCTTTAAATTGTGATAAAGTTGAGGAAAAGTCAAATGTAGAGGTGAGTAGATATTCAAAGCGGAAAAGGATTCACATGGGACCAGTAGAATGTTTTGAACATGCACAAACTGATGGGTCCTATGCGTTGACACATCCACCAATGTCAAAGCAGAACAAAAACCCAAGTCATGGATTGTATCCAGTAATCAGGCATAAACGTAGAAAAGTCGGAGAGGAAAATTGTACCATCCAGTCAGATGGTGTTGGCTCTCTTTCCAATGCCAGTTTGCAAACAGCAAGTGAGTTGGGTTCTCAAGGATTTGTAAGTGCATCAAAGATGTATGATATTACATCGAATCAGCCACAACAGCCATTTGAACAGGATCAGTATAGCCATTATAAACAACAGGAGAAGAAATCTGGGGTAGGGACTCGAAAAAAAACTATAAAGCAAGTGGCTAATCAGAGCAGTATAATGAACTTTATGAAACAAAATACCACTCAGGCATGTTCTTCACAAAATACAATCAATCTGCAGATAAATTCTCCCAATCAGAAAACAACATCAGCTAGTCCTAGATCTGTGATGTATTCTCCTATTAAGAAAATGGAAAAATCTGCCTGTATATACATCAGTGATAATAGCAGTAGTCCGTGCTCATCTCAAGAATCAGTAAAAAGACAGCCTATTGTTGATAATCCTGTTGTAAAAAAGTTATTTGAAGCTCAGAAAAAAAGCAACCCAAAATCTGTGCCATCAAAATCGAAAGTGAAAGCAAAACTCAAACTAAACCCAGTTGAATTGAACAGTATCAAGAATGAAGCAGGGAAGTACTTTCTTAGTGGTAGCATTGATTTAACTGGCATGTTTGATTCTGACATGGAAGATTCTGAAAAGAAAGAAGTTCAAAATGAGAGAAGAAAGTCTGAAGCTGCCGGTGAATTTTCTGATAAATATGGCCTGCTAGGTTCAGGATCGTACCCAAGGTCCAATAGCCCCCAAGTCTGTTTTATCGAGAATCTGCCAGTTGAGATACTGGAAAACATTTTCTGTCAACTTCCAATGCTTGATTTGTGTCTGAATAGTAACAGAGTTTGCCTGTTGTGGAATGATATCATTGGAGACGAGAAGGTAAAATGTATTTTTTTTTCCTTCTTTTTGTGTCACCTGCTGTAGGCAGAGGTGACACATAGGGATCACTTTTCTGTCTGTCTGTTTGTCTGTAACACTTTTTCTGTCATGCTTCAGCAGGTGACACATGTTCTAACGAATACTCTTGTTAGGTTCTCATTTTTATAATATTATTATCTGTCATAAAATTAATGTGATGCATTCAGATCATACACATTTTTAATTATCATATTTTTAGCAGATATTGTATCGTATATCACTTATGCGAATAAAATTAGATGTTTATTATGTTCATATTTGTAATTTTATTTAATCACAAAAACATAATTGTAATTAAACTACTTTTTATTTTTACTATAGCCAATAGGGTTGCCTACTGGTTCACGGTATGTATCGAAGACCGGCACTGACGTTTGATCGCTATATTGGATCGAACGTTTGTGTATCGAAGAATATTTGTACAAAACTGAAACTGATGTTTTTCACTTTCTGAAAAGCATTTGATTCTTTCAGCGAAAAAGCCCTTCCTTCCTTGGATGTTTATTTGTGGATTAAAATCTTTCCAGAGTACTAAACTACTATCCCTGTTAAATATGTATGTGTAAATTACTGGACATGGTGTCCAGGCTTATACCAGGGCTTTTTTCAGGCTTTTTGGGAAAAAGGCCCCTGCTGAATTTGGGTTTTTTTTTTATCAGTAAAATTGGGGAAAAAATAATTGTGGAATCAATATAATAGGGAAATTTGACCCATTGAAATACATAAAATAGTTCACTTTATACATCATAAAAACAAACTTTTTCATCAAGAACCTAAACTAAACTATACCGTGACCTCAGCAGTGTGTGCAATAATATTACCTACAAAATAATTTTTATTGTAAACAAAACCAATTTACTTGGGAAATATTTGTAAAGCAATATATTTCTTGGCTTTGGGATTTTTTTTCTTAATTGGGAAAAAATGTACCTAGATAGCAATGAAAATGGGGCCGATATTCGGCCCTGTGAGATACTTGAAAAAAGCCCTTACTACACTTGTTGTGCTCTGAATTGGTAGAGGAATGTCATTGTAAAATTGGCGAAATGCCAATAAAGCAAAGATGGATGTAATTTGAAAGACAAATTGATTGTGCAGAATGCAGGCTCTGTAAACTCATGCAGAGCAAAGGTGGCAATACTAGTAACCTTGCCGCACACCTTAGAAGGAAACACAAGATTGAAAGCACATCTCATCATTCATTAGCTGCTAACCTTATTAATGCATAAACAGTTATATTTTTAATATTGTAATAGAATACGGCCAATTTAATTGTTAATTGATTTATTTCAATAAGATACAATGCATTGTTCTCAGTTTCAGCGTCATTTCTTATTACAGTCAAAGATAAAAAAATTTGATAAACCTTTTGTCCATCTGTAGTGTTAATTCATTGGGCAAGACTACCCTAGGTGCAGAGCACTGGACATGACGGGCGCTACACAGAAACCAACAAGTAGGATTTTTAGAAAATCTTGATTCCTGATTGGTGTGAAAGAATAAGTAAAAGAAAAGCAATTCAAAAACCTCACATAGAAAGAAATTTAATGTCCTTTTGTTGGCTGTAGGTAATGGCTTTCTGATGGCTTTCAAACTTTTTTTGTTCTGTTTTTGGTATTTAGTTTGTTCCATGGAAGAAGCTGTATCATAAGGTGAAGAAAAATATTGGAGATTCCAAAAGTCTGGTGAAGGGAATGATGCAGAAATATGGGATGACAGCTCCAAGAAACTTCCTTGTTGCTCTTGTGAGGTATATGTCTTTATTTTTATATAGACGGAAATGTTCAGGTTTTCCTGCCAGGTATTCTAAGTCACAGAAGTCCATGAAATAATGAGGAAAGCCTGAGTTCTGGATTTTGGAAAAGGGTAAAAACTGACTTCAGTTGATCCTGTTATTATAATGGTATTGAGGAGATAATGAGGAAGTTAGGATCATATTTATGCTTTTATGAACACTTGAGCAATGGTGTTGCACATCAAAACTAGTTTGTGTTTTCAATGAAATAAAAATCGTCATTGTTAAATACGGTAATTTTCATTGTTTAATACAATGAATTTCATCTGCTTGCAAAGATCAACAAAAAAACTTACATAACCTTAATGGTCATTGGAATTTCATAAATATATTTGTATTTTGTACATCTGGTTTGTATTGCAAGGTATATGAAGGATTTCAAGCCAGTCACTGCAACCAACATGATCTCCTGTCTGAAGAAGCATACTAAGTATCACTGGGCGGAGGGACTCATAAAGGAGAGACTCCAGGAGTGTATCATTGATACGGTTAGGGTATTTTTTATTTACATAAATATTACATTGTTTAACCCTTTCCCTCATATACTCATTTTGACGCACTCAATAGGTACCACATAAAGCCTGATCTGCAGAAAACCAGAGTTAAACCTTACCAAATTTCATTACAAAATCTTCATTTCCAGACCACTGAGGAGCAGCGAACAGCATAAAACCTTATCAGCCTGCGAGTTACTCGCAGGCTGATCTGGTTTTATGCTGTTCGCATAGGTCTTTTCATGGTTTCCTCTATGAGGGAAAGGGTTAACAGGGTTTTTTGTCTTGTTTATCCTTTCAAATGGGAGTCTAGTAACCCCTTGGTCTCTTATATAAAAGGACAATTTTTGAAACAATTTGGGGCCATTATGACAATTTGAGTGTCAGAGTGGACAGCATTGATCATAATAGAAAAACCTGTTTACAGCAATCAAAATTGACACAAATGACATATCATTGTGTGTGATGTTTTGTTGGATTGATAAGGAATAGTTTTGCTAATTATGGGAATGGTTAATTGGGTTAATTAAGTCTAGGTAACTGATAAGAGTAGGTCCTCACCATATTAAGATTGCTCAGTTGTGTTACAGGATCCAAATCCCTGGTGCATCATGACCCTCCTGGTGATACTGGCAAGTGATGTGTATGAAGTCCAGATATCATCCATTGTCTGAGTGTTAGTCACTCCCAGTGTACGTGCAAGGAAATCTTGGAATGTCTGTACTGCATTGCAACATTCCTGTTTGCTTTCAAGCTTGCCAAACCCAATGATGTATGGAATGGGTATGTGTCACATGTAAAATACACGAGTTTATAAAAAATACTTGGTAATGTGAATTGTGCAGATGTCACTGTAAATATGTTTTCCATGTGAGCAGATAAATGTTACAAGTGAAATTCACAGGCATATGAAGTGGGTAGGTTCTTAGCCATGTGAAGTGGGTAGATGTCACATGTAAAAGATTTGAAAAATTGATTGTATGAAAGTCACTAAAGTGTTTGTAACATACTTGTGTAAACTTAGTGTAAAAATGTGATCAGTTATTATACCCCCGAAACAAAGTTTGGGGGGTATATAGGAGTCACCCGGTGGTGGTCTGGTCATGGTCTTCATTTTCCTTGTCCTGAAAACCCAAGTTGGAATTCAAACAATTCATCAATGTCAAACATAGAGGAAGTGCAGTGCACAAGAACCATAACTCATCTGATATTACAGAGTTATTGCCCTTTGTTTTTTCCTTGTCCGGAGATAACTTGAAAGTACAAGTTTGATTTCAAAACAATTTCATACAATGGTCAACCACAATATGAGGAAGTGCAGTGCACAAGAACCATAACTCTATCTAGAGTAATTACAGAGTTATTGCCCTTTGTATTTTTTCCTTGTCCGGAGTATAACTTGTAAAGTACTGATTGGATTTCAAAACAATTTCATACAATGGTCAAGCACAATGAGAGGAAGTGCAGTGCACAAGAACCATAACTCTAGAGTAATTACAGAGTTATTGCCCTTTGTATTTTTTCCTTGTCCGGAGTATAACTTGTAAAGTACTGATTGGATTTCAAAACAATTTCACACAATGGTCAAGCACAATGAGAGGGAGTGCAGTGAACAAGAACCATAACTCTATCTATAGGAATTACAGAGTTATTGCCCTTTGTTACTTTTCCTTGTCCAGAGTATAACTTGTAAACTACTGGTTGGATTTCAAAACAATTTCATACAACACAATATGAGGAGGTGCAGTGCACAAGAACCATAACTCTATCTAGAGTAATTACAGAGTTATTTCCCTTTGTTACTTTTCCTTGTCCAGAGTATAACTTGTAAACTACTGGTTGGATTTCAAAACAATTTCATACAATGGTCAACCACAATATGAGGAGGTGCAGTGCACAAGAACCATAACTCTATCTAGAGTAATTACAGAGTTATTTCCCTTTGTTACTTTTCCTTGTTTTTCTTGTCCTGAACATAACTTGAATATTATACATGGTATATACTTAAAACTTAAAATGTAAACAGATGGCGACTAGGAGAAGTGCAGTGTCCAAGAACTGTAACCTTATATTTTTAAACTACTGTGACAAAAAACCATTATTGACTCTCTGTCAACTTTAAATAAAATCTTTACTTACTTATTACTATCACAACCAATATACTATGTATACAGGTTCTTATCAATGCTCTGCCTGAAGAAATTTTTTGCGGGGGTATTAATCACCTTCAGTGATAGCTCTAGTTCATTTAAACATAGTTAGACTTGCATTGCCGAGAATCATAATAAAACTTGACTGTTGCTTACTTTGTAGTACGGCAGTTACATAAACCACATGATTTTGACTTCAATGCTTGGAGTAGTCTGGCTATTAATTATAAATTCTGTTGCTTAAGTCTTGATTATACCATTCATCTACTGGTATGTTGCAGCTAGGATTTCAGTTTTAGGGTGAATTTTGTCTTATTGTCAGATTGATGAAATAAGTTATCAAATTATTTTCCTTTTGTACCTTGGGTTGGGGTTGGTTAAAATTTTGCACTTATTATTAGAATCCATAGTTTGCAGATTTTTATACAATTTATAAGAATGTAAAGTTTTGTCATTAACAGAAGGCATCTTGAGGGACTTGATTCATTTAACACTATTGCTGTTAGTACATGTATACACAAAGGGCATGAGTTTATAAATATAGCTCATATAATTAATTTTCAGAATGCATTACCGGCTGTTCTATGCCCTGTACCTGTTTGAGAATGCCTCAACTGCTAGCATTGGGGACCTACAGAGTATTATGTCGACCAGCAGGGGGCAGCAATCGCTAGTCAAGTACAGGTGAATTATACAGTAACACAATACCAGAAAGACCTTTATCCTTAAATTTAGCAGTTACTGTACTTAAAATATAGAAAATTATCATTTAGATTTCAATAGTTTTAGTTTTATTTAAGTTCTAGCATTATTTTTGTAAGTTCATGCAATTATGCAAATTGTTCTGTCAAAATTTTCCCTAACTATGAATTATTAGAATTTGATATGGTATTTTAAAAGTGAACATCTTTAATAATGTTAATTTCAATTTTAATTTAAGAAAAAAATCCAGAAGTTCACTGACATAAGTTGTCACACACATACAATTAATACACAGCATATGAAGCATCACATGTGACGATATTAAAATACATGAAATATATTGATGTCAACCATATAAGTAGCAAACCAATGACCAACACACATACCTAAGGTATATCAAGCTATAACAATTCAGAAACATAAAGTTGAATGTTTTGGCTGGTCTTGATGTTCCTGTAATAATATGATAATATTGCATTTCAAAAATCTTGTCAAATCTGCTAATCCACCTATAATATTTTCACCTCAGTTAAATGTCGTAAAGTTAATGCAGCTTCAACCTACACTTGTAATCCTTCAGACAAATATTTTCTCCAGAATATGGAGTACTGGCATAGCTTTTAATCAGTTTGTTATTTTCATGTTTTTAATAGCAGCACATTTAACTGTTTTTGTTATAAATGTTTCATAAACTGTAAAATTTGGTATGATAGAGGAAGACATAATTTGTGCTGTTTGTGTTACAGTCTTGCCAATGACAATGTCCGGTTGACACATGAACAGTTAAGGATCGTTAAACATCAGACCAGGTCAGATGAGGTCATCAAAATTGTGGCATTTGCAGGTATGTTGTCTGGTACTCTTAATTTTGATGATATATCTGGTATCTACTGTATAAAATTACTGAAAATCAAATGTTTTAGTGTAGAGGTAAGCATTATTTTATACATGAATTATGTAGTGCAAGTTTGATATAGCATTTGTGTTTCCTTGCTGTGGAACTAGGTTTTGTGTTATTAAGGTGGAGTGTCCAATTTGTATACTGAAGGTTTTGACTTTAGTTCCAGATCTAGAGAGTTGGATACATTCTATCTTGTTACATTTGGCACCCATTTGAGGACTGTTTGTCTGATTATCTCCAATATCAAAAGTCAGACTACATGTACATGATTGTGTTTTGAGGGCTTACTGTGAAATTATTCTGAGTGCATATAGTAATAGAAGGAGATGGAACAATTCTTTGGTCAGCTCTCCTTTTGTTCTATGAATTGTTTTCAGTACAGATTAGCTGGTAAGTCTGAGGTATTTTTGCACTAAAGTAATTGTTATATTTACAGGAACTGGCAAGACAACAACGCTCGTGAAGTACACACAGCTCCGTCCTGATAAGAAATTCCTTCTGGTGGTTTACAACAAGTACGTTCAACTATGGATGACATCTTCACTACCAAATACATTGTGTCTTATTACCAGAGCTCTCCTTATAAAGACCCATCCCCTTTTAACCCTTTCCCT
This sequence comes from Solen grandis, assembly GCA_021229015.1. Classification (NCBI taxonomy): domain Eukaryota; kingdom Metazoa; phylum Mollusca; class Bivalvia; order Adapedonta; family Solenidae; genus Solen; species Solen grandis. Next base: position 61,613,301 of record CM037789.1, on the reverse strand, counting down.
TATATAGACTCATTTTGACGCACTCAGTAGGTACCACATAAAGCCTGATCTGCAGAAAACCACAGTTAAACCTTACCAAATTTAATTACAAAATCCTCATTTCTAGACCACTGAGGTTCAGCGAACAGCATAAAACCTGATCAGCCTGCGAGTTACTCGCAGGCTGATCTGGTTCTATGCTGTTCGCATAGGTATTTTCATGGTGTTCTCTATGAGGGAAAGGGTTAAGGCAGCTCGTTCACAGATTGTCATTAACTAAGAATTTAACTATATGTGGGTTTTATGTCTATCAATACCCATTTACAGATGCATGGTTATCCAATGCAACCATTCGTGATCATTAAAGAATTGGTGATTTCCCCATCACCGGCAGTACAGTCACAGACGGTATTGAAATTTTATTTAGAATGACAAAACTTATATTTAGATTCATTCCTATGAGCCAGCTTTATAGACTGATCTTAACAAATCGCTATCCTGAACTGGTGAAGACGCCATGTAGCTGAACGTGTCATATGGTACCGCAAGCACTTACTTTTGGGATATTATGTCCTATATTTAACAGATTTCGTAGATGTTGCATTACAAAAATAGCATTTTTCTGTGCAATGTGACCTATACTTTCTGTGTTTTATTTGTCAGGAAAAAAAGACTTCACCAACATTAACGAGAAAGAGTAGAAAATATGTATTTTTAGCTCACCTGAGCACAAAGTGCTCAAGGTGAGCTTTTGTGATCGCCCTTCGTCCGGCGTCCGTCGTCGTGCGTCGTCCGTCATCAACAATTTGCTTTAAACGACATCTCCTCTGAAACCGCTGGACAGAATTTAATGAAACTTGGCAGGAATGTTCCTTGGGTGAGGCTCAAAAAAATTTAAAAATCATCTCCTTCAAAACTACTGGCCAGATTTTAAAATAAATTGGTACAGATGTTCCTTGGGTCAACCTCTACCAAAGTTGCTAAAATTATTCCGATCCGTAAAAAAACATGGCCGCCAGGGGAGGGGCATATTTGCCTTATATGTATATAGAGAAACCTTTAAACAACATCTCCTCTGAAACCACTGGACAGAATTTAATTAAACTTGGCAGGGATGATCCTTGGGTCAACCTTCACAAAAGTTGCTAAAATAAACTTGATCCATATAGAACTCTGGTTGCCATGGCAAAAAAAAAAAAATATGAAAACTTTAAAAATCATCTTCTTCAAAACTACTGGTCAGATTTTAAAATAAATTGGTACAGATGTTCCTTGGGTCAACATATTTATCTCAGGTGAGCGATTTAGGGCCATCATGGGCCTCTTGTTTTTCAATTTCTACCAATCATATGTGAACAAGCTGCTTTAAAAAATATTTTAAAACTAAACCACAGATTTTGAAAGTTTTATTTTGCCTGCTTTTTGGAAAATGAATGAAGGGCACTATTTAAATAGGGAATTATTTGGGTTGTCTTTGCAATGAATAAAATCTATCAAACAGGTAACACATAATCAAGCAATGAACACACTGAATATGAACAATATCATTTGTGCACCTGAAACATAGTAAAACGGGTAAAAAAAATAATTTAGGCAAGATTTTTTTTTATCCATTTAAGTATGCTACAGGCATTTGCTGTAAATTTTGGCCAGGTATGTAAAGGGTATATTGGAATATACTTTTTTTTTTACTATTTAGGTCTGTGTGTGAGTATGCGAAAACCAAATTCCCCCGAAATGTGGAGTGCAGAACAGGTCATTCCCTGGCATTTAAAGATGTTGGAAGAAGGTAAGGTATTTAATGGGTTCATGTTCTGTTTGTTGGGTTTAACATCCCATCAACAGTATTTCAGTCTATTTGAGACAGATATATTGCTGCCAGACTGCAGTATCACGCCATAGACATTTGGCATGGTACCGCAAACCAGTCACTTTATCCTGATAACGGGCCAACCAGTCCTGAAACTGTTCTGTGTATATGCTGGGCACAAAACAGGGAGTTACCAGTACCAATTTTTATTTTACTTTGGTATGTCTCGGTTGGGGATTGAACCCATGACCTACAGAGGCATATTGTCTAACCCCTCAGTCAATGGGGAAGGTATCTGTATGTTAACATTGATTCTGTCATCTATTTTGGGCATGACTAGTAAATCTTGATTCCTTTGAGGAAATTATTGTGCAATTCATATGTGTTAGTGTGAATACTTTTTTTTCTTTTAAAGATATAATGGTATTTCTTATGGTCTTGATTTTAAGAGAACATAACACCTGTATTTATATTTCAGGAATAATCCTGTTTAGAAACAAAAATTGAGAAAACAAGTCATTTGGCCAGTATAACTGAGAATTTGTCAATGTCTAATGAGAGATTGAAATCAAATTATTAAGTTGTTTATATTTTGAGAAAGGATTATTCTCTAATTTATCTTGTCTCAGGTTAATCCATGGCTAATAATGAAAAGTCAGATGGTTTGACCGGTAGTGATGCTTCAAATTCTAGATTTTTTTCTTGCAGTCCCCCCCACCCATAGGGCAGATAACTGAAACCTTTACAACAGCTGCACAAGTAGTCTAAGTCGAGAAATATTTTGTCACCAAAATGACTGCTTCAAATGAAATTTAAGCCAGTTCAGATTTATGAAGATTAGATCAGTTTACTGCTATAAGCAAGGAAATTATCTCAGACTTTGCCTTTTGAGTGAACATTAGCATTTATACAAGATTAGATGTATGGTTTGCTGATATATGATAACAAAGGGTAAAAAAACATTTTCTTGGTTTCGTTCCTGTCAGTACATGTATTTGCTCCACTAAAGGGAGGATGAAAAGTGTGTACACAGAGATTTAGAAAAAAAATTGTAATATCTATTGTCTAAATTCTGCCCTTGAACCAGAAGATGTCTGACACCACACGGTCAAAAATGTTTCTTGTAACTAAAGTCTGTATGGGGTTTTATTGATGTGAACATTTTAAAACTCGACATATTTCATGTCTTACAGGCTGAGCTGCTTTTTGGCAATCATCTCAGGCCTATTTACCCCTCTGGTTGGTTATTCCCCTGTATTTACCTACAGTTCCATCCTCCTCCCCACCTACTTTGAGGGGGCAAAACATTGCTTGATGTCTTGAAATGACCCTTTCGTATGTGCATTATAGCTATGCCCACTTTAGCAGACAGGTGAATGTTGTCTCTAATCTAGAAAAACAATGTTCAACTACACATGCATAATACATTTAAGTAAACAAACTATAAAATACAACTTTGTGATCTTACTGATCGAGTTGATTAGCTATTTAGTGATCATGATCTCTCACACAACTGACCAATGAGACTTTCATATTGTCTAGGTGGAAGTGGAACAAATTTCATTCCACCTTTTAGTCTTTTTGGATATGGACTGTCAGAATTACACAATCTGTAGCTACATATTTACACCATTGTTTAATCAACATAACATTTCGAAAAAAAATTGTTACCAACATATAAATAGAGAATTTTCTTTATTAGGCAGGCATAATTTTCGTTAGTTTGTCTAAGGTAGCTTCCAGAAGTGTGTCGAAATCTGATTGGCCTGTCAGTTAAATATTGGAGGAAGGGTGAATTATATTCCTATCCTTTAACACAGGTATGGTCACAAGTTGTTTGGGATCAAGGTGTATACCCTGACACAGGCCCTGCCCAACAGGAAGGGGATGAACCTGTTTATCAGAGCCAAGTTTGTTCTCACTACCCTGGAGACTTTCTTCGCCTCAGCAGATGAATATATCAACACCACCCATGTACCAAACAGCCAGATGAATGAGAAAACAGGACTGCTTGAAAATATAGATGAAGCCGACAAGTCAGTAAGTTGTCTTTCATTGAAATTACCTTTTTCATATGCTTCATTTGCTTTTTATACACCTCCGCTCTTAAGTCTATTTACTTCTATTTCTGGATGGAGTTTAGATTCTGTATTGTGTGCCATGGTTACCTATATGGCATGATCCAAGCCAGTGATACTAAACAATGGTTCTCGCATATATCAAACTCAGATATAGTGTACACTCCGTTATAAGGAACTTCTCTGCTAGGTCCTGATTTCTCCCTTCTTCATCTTATATTAAAAATTTTAAATTCTGATGCATACCATTTTTCAGCAAGGTTGAAACTGGTTTTCATTTACAATAGATCATTACATTACATGAAGGGCACTTAACAATACATATGAAATTATGATTAATTATTAATAAATGGTCAGAATCTACAAACATAATTCAGAATTTGTGAGTATTAGTTAGGATATAATAAGAAAGTAAAGATAATAAGAATAAATCACAATTCTATCTATTAACTTATTGAACATTTAAATTGTTCATTTTGGAAAGCTGTTCACTGTATATAGGTCTTTAATAAGATAATATTTCCTTATGTTGGTAACACTTTGTTTCTAGATCTTGTATGAAGTTAATGTAAATTGTAAAGACTCATTCTGATTTTATAGGCATTAAATATTATTCACAGCATGAAATTTGATCTGCAGTCTTGATATACAAAAGTCATTAACAGTACTGATATTGTGCCCTGGCATTGCTCTATGGTAATTTATTGTTAAGTGAAGATTTAGGATTGGTCATTCAGATGTCAGGATAATAAGGCTGGGTATAGTATCATGCCACTTATCTTCAATGATATTGCATCAACTCTATGCTGTAGTTGTCTTAAGTAGACAAAGGCCCTACAAAAACAAAGGAAATGAGTGATATCAAATAAGTAAAATAATTTGACTTTTGTCTGATCCTGAACAGCTGTATGTGCGGGATGCTGAGACTATCTGGGCTCGAATGAAGGACTTCCGGGACAAGAAGGTGGGCATGTCACATGACGGTTACCTGAAGCTGTACCAGCTGACGCGTCCCAGCCTAAGACAGTTTGACTGCATCCTTATAGATGAGGCTCAGGATCTTACACCTGGTAGAGTTTTACATTGTAATATTTGTGTGTGTGTGTGTTTTTTTTTTTTATTTGGCAACCCAGTTTATATTACAAAATCCCTTTTCACAAGAATTTTTTTATATAATACCATTTGCAACACTAATTTTGCTGTTGTCTGTTCGAAGAATAACTGAATTCCAGCCCTGCCAAGTGCCAATATTAATTCTCTAAAATTGACTAGGAGCTTTTCATGAGTGGTTTTCAGTTTTGCTTTTACTTCATAATCGTTTGGAAACAATTTTTGTAGCTTCTCTTTTGATGAGTTATGTTTAGAACTGCATTTTGAGGTAGGAAAAGTTACTGGTATGTGAAAGAATTCTGCCCTGAATTTTTGTGTTAGAGTTGACGTCTTTCTGATCTATTGTATTTATAACTGGACATCTAGGACTGCAACATTAAATTTTTTTTATTTTTTTTTTTTTTTTATACAGATCTTGATTTCCAGAAATATGATAGATCTTGCCTTTTTGAGACAGGGCAGGGCAGGGGTGGTGCTTATGTGCTGAGGAGCACATACAGGGGATTTAATCTAGCTGCAGTATCTGTTGCTTTAACACTGCCTTGAACAGATGTTTCGTGTAATATCCCCAGGTATAAACTTTTTCATGGTATCATAAATCACTGGAAAATAAAGTATGCCCAATTCTATTTCCTGAATACATATAACACTAGCTCTATCAGAATCCCACACTGTCCTGAATCATGTTGTGGTAAGTCTCCTGTTTTCAACCCTGCCCCAAGGTAAGTCAGGACTTTGTTAGGTACTTTATCTGACTAATGAGACTTGCCTCCCCTCAAGCCATCACTGCCATCCTGCTGCACCAGCCGCAGGCCAAGATTCTGGTGGGGGACCCCAATCAGCAGATCTACTCCTTCCGCGGGGCAGTGAACGCCATGAGCAACATCCGGGCTGATACCATCTTCTATCTCACACAGGTTAGCAGTGATTTCTTTTCATTTCGGACCAGGTTTCACTTTTTGGAGGGGAAAAAAAAGAATTTTGACAACATGTGTGATAATAATTGTTTGAATCATTTGTTAGTTTGTTCCATCCTTTCTATGAAAATATACTTGACAAATTTTTATGAAATAGGGAATGTATAAAATTTAAGAAGTAGTCACTCTCTCTTATTGGAACCCTGGAAATAGGTCCCTTTTCAGGACTCAATTATTGAAGGGAAAAAATAATAACTGGTTAGTCTGGATTAGATTTATCTTCCAAGTAGACTTTCTCTATTTTGTGTCTATATCTATGTTTTTTTCAAAATTATCATGAAAATTATGAAAGATGAAAATTATAAGCTTGAAAATTGTGTGTTATTGAAAATACAAGTCATACTTGATATCAAGATGTGAATCATATTGAACACATGAGTATCTATTAAGGATTTATGAATAATGTGTTAGTGTTTAAATTAAAATATGCTTGAACATGCTTTATTATACCCTGTTTAACCCTTTCCCTCATAGAGGAAACCATGAAAAGACCTATGCGAACAACATAAAACTAGATCAGCCTGCGAGTAACTCGCAGGCTGATCTGGTTTTATGTTGTTTGCTGCTCCTCAGTGATCTGGAAATGAGGATTTTGTAATTAAATTTGGTAAGGTTTAACTGTGGTGTTCTGCAGATCAGGCTTTATGTGGTACCTATTGAGTGCGTCAAAATGAGTCTATATGAGGGAAAGGGTTAACAGAAAAGGAAATTTATTTGTAGTGAATCAGAGTGAAATTTTGATAAAGCATTAGAAAAAAAGTGTATTAAAACATGAACTTCTCACATAAAATTGTTATACATGTACAAGAGGTGATTCATGAATTTTGAAACACTTTGTAACAGCGTATAATTTTAAACTGATATGCATTTTACTGTAACAAATGCTCAATATGTGATCCATGCATGTTGTAAATGAGTCTACATCGCTTTGGCCATGACTGCAAGGTTTTATTTATAACTGTTCTAATTTTTTCCATTTATCCTTTAATGCTCGTTTAAGACCTGCCAAAGTGTATATTTTACGTTTTTGTTAACGTCGTTTTAAGAAACCCCAAATAGCAAAAACCATTGGTGCTGCATCAGGACTTTTGGGCATCCATTCTTCAGGCATTACAAAGTTGATTTTTTGTTGACGCAAGAATGCAAGTGTGTGTTTTGAGGTATGACTGGATGCACTATCCTGGTGGAAGATCATGTCTTTAATTTGGTCTCCAGGAAACATTCTGGGAAGATCTTTATTGACAAAAGGCTTCAGAACTTTATTGATATAGTAGTCTGAATTGACTTTTACACCTTTATCAATAATACGGATATCTGTTTTACCATGGAAGCTTACGCCTTCCCAGGCCATAAATCCTGGAGCAAACGAATCACGTTTTACAAACTTAAGTTTTGAAACATCATGTACTCCTTAACGGTAATAACAAACCCGATGACAACCATAACTGCCACCGAGATAAAACATTGCCTCGTCGGTGGTGACAAAATTATTCCACTGGTTGTTATTGAAACGTAAATACAGACACCATGAACGTTGACGTCATTTCTCAATTTGATTTCCATTAAGCTTTTGAACTTTACATTTCTTACGAAGTTTACATTGCAGTACACGTTTAATAATTCGGTAAGTAGTAGCCTGAGATACACCTAAAGGTTGTGCCATCTCTCTCTAGGTTGGAGGATTTACCCTTTGAATAAAAATGGCGACTTTACGAACAACGTCATCAGTTGACTTAGTATGTCGCCTACGAAACTCACCTGGTTTCGACTTTTTAGTATTAGGATTTCGAGATTTGCCGATGGAATGTTTTACTCTATGTATTGTGGACAAAGATACATCATGCCCCTGCCCCTTTAGCTCCTTCTTTATGCTTCTATAGGAATTTCCTTTCTTCAACAGGTATTCTATAACACCCTCTAAACTTGAGTCAATTTTATGTCTACCCATGTTGAAATCACAACTATGTGTAACATATATGTGTAGTTTGCTATTGAAAGGATAAGATACCGTTAAAATCATGTAACTTGCTGCAGGTGTTCGCGAGAAACAAAGCTACAGGGTGTTTCAAAATTTGTGAATCACCCCCCCGTACTTAAGGCTTTTCTTAGTTGGTGTTAGAGATACTTTTTGTGTCACCTGCTGTAAGCAGAGGTGAAACATAGGGATCAGTTTTCCATCATCTGTCTGTCTGTCAGTCAGTTTGTTTTTCCGTCACACTTTTTCCATCACGCTTCAGCAGGTGACACATGTATTCCAGAGAACACTCTTGTTTACTTTTAAATAGAGTTCACTGTCAAGGAGGACTATAAACTGAGACTAATGGTCCATGTATGGCTACTGTGTTTCAGTCATTCAGATTTGGCCCAGAGATAGCTGAAGTGGCGGCCAACTGTCTGGAGGTCCTGAAGAAAGAAAAGGAGAAGACCCTGGTAGGGAGCGGGTCCAAATGTGAGTCTTATTACAAGTCATGTGGTTTCACCAGCGTTAGTAATAATCAAGAAGCATGTTCAATAATATGTTAATGTCTCTATGATAATTATGATGCTCTAATGTATTAGAGTCACACTTAACTTTGTAATGTTAAAGTTTGTATTTCACTATATTTTATGAGGGTTTCTTTTTTTTTCTTTTTTTTTTGTAACTGTGATGTCAGGGGAAAAAAGAAGAAATGTTCTGGTTTTTCACTCACCTTGCACTAAGGTTCACTAGGCAAGTGGAATTTAAGGCCCTTGTAAAGATACTGTTAATCAGCAATATTAGTTTAAATGTTTTGGGTATTGTATGCAATATTAAGAATGATATCTCAATGGAATAAAGAATCAAATCACGCAAAAAGGAAAACTGATGATAGCAAAATATACAAATCATTGTTGTTGAATGATAATACTGATGAAATTAATGATGATGATGATGATGACATTGAAATTGATGATGATGATGATGATGATGATGCAGGTACAGTTATGGGAGACAAGGTGGGCCAGGTGGCAATCATCAGTCGCTGTAACTTCACAGTGTTCAGTGAGGCGGTGAAGAAGTGCTGTTACTCCAATGATCCCTGCAGGGTGGCTTTTGTTGGCGTGAGTTGGCTTTTACATATTACCACCACTTGAGTGCTATAAGAAAATGATTATAAGTTACCAATGTACTTTTTAGGGGGCCTCCATAGCTGAGTGGTTAAAGGTGCAGACTTTACTATCAATTAGCACCTAACTGCTGTGGGTTTGAGTTCCAGCAGGGTCACTCAGAATTTTCATGTGAGGAGGTCTTCCAGCTTGTATTGCAGTAGATGGGTGGATCTATCTGGGTGCATCTAATACATTCAGGGTCTTCCTTCACCTGTTAATATTAAATGGACATTGCTATATGACTGAATTATTCGCGCAGAGATGGTAAACTAAAAAAAAAATCAAATATACTTACTCATTTTATATATACTCCTTATTTTCTTTTTTTCTCTCATTGATTTGAGGGGATGCTTGTTTGTAGAACTGGGCTCCTAACAAATTACTTGCATATGTTGTTCTGTCATATCATAAGGGTTCTAAACAAGCTTTTACAATTAAAACTTATCTTTCTCAACTTTATCGTGGTAGTATCAACAGTTTGTGCCTGGAAGATTGGGAAAGAAGCTATCTTAAATCCTAGAGGCGTATGCTGAACAGCTGAAGTAGGGCTAATTTGTTCCTTGTTGTTGTTCTTGATGTTGAAACATTTGACTCAAAACTGATGGCACTTAGAATATATTTTTTAGTCCCCTACCGGTCTAACCGGAGGGGACTATAGGTTTGCCCTACGTCCATCTGTCTGTCCGTCAGTCAGTCAGTCAGTCTGTCTGTCTGTCTGTCTGTCTGTCTGTCTGTCTGTCTGTCTGTCTGTCCGTCCGGCCGCAAAAACTGATCCCATGATAACTCAAAAAGTACTGAAGATATTTCTATAAAACTTGAAATATAAATAGATGGCTGTATGAAGATTATGCACTCTTTTTTATTTCTTCCTAGGTTGAAAAATGTGGTTACTATGACAACAAATAGACTTAAAATATGACAAATAAAGCAATATACATGTATTGTGATAACTCAAAAAGTAATGAAGATTTTTTTTTTATGAAACTTCAAATATGGATAGATGGCTGTATGGAGATTATGCACATCTTTTTTCTTTTTTTTTCTTCCTAGGTTGAAAAATGTGGTTGCTATGACAACAAATAGACTTAAAATATGGCAAATAAAACAATATATTGTGATAACTCAAAAAGTACTGAAAATATTTTTATGAAACTTGAAATATGAATAGATGGCAGTATGGAGATTATGCACATCATTTTTAGCTTTTTTTTTCTTTTTCTTCTGATCAAAATTCTGGTTGCTTTGGTAATGGGAAAATTATGTACCTCACCAGTAGGGGACTCATGTGTTGCCTGCAACACCAGTTACTTGTTTGTTGTTGATGTTGCTGTTTTCATTGTTTATTTTTGCTTTATTTTTTTATAATAAATCATTATTATTAATCATAATCACATTAACATACAGAAGTTTATTTTTAGAATTCTGTTCTCACTTTTCTTAATTTTGTTGGGTTGTTGATTATGCAGGATGGTATATGCTTTTCACACCTACCCTGTTCCTCTCCCCATTGTAAAACTGATAACCATCCAGCAAGAATGACAACTTGAGCATTAAGAAAAGAGAGAATAATATACTTTCAGATATTAGCATTGTTGAATTATTGCGCTGGATTGGAATAAAAAAAAACTTACGTTATAGAGATGTGTATAGAGAGTCAGTCATTGTTACAGGGCACAGAAAACTTCGGGTTTGGCATGCTGATGAACATCTATGCATTGCTGTTGTCAGAGCAGGATAGAATCAAAGGTAAAACTGATTATATGCTTTACTGAACTACATACCTGTTATGCTGAAAAAACATATTTTTAACCATTTTCAATGTTATACCAAAATATTTAACATTCGTAAGCATCCTGTATGGTGCATTATAGCCTTTAAATACATTTTCATACGCTTCAGTAGTTCAACTGTGTCCACAAATGAAGTTTAATATGTTCTGTGCCGAAAAACATTGACAACAGAAAAAAACATATTTGAGTTAATTTCAATGTTGTCCAGTGTACTTTTTCCTAAAAATACGCCAAATCTCATGTACTGTTTTAAACCTGCAAAAAAGGCACCTTTCTCATAATGTTTCAGGGAATCACTGTAAAGATTGGCCCGTTTCTGAGGCAGCAATTGTTTTACCCATTTCAATATGCTACAGGCATTTGCTGTAAATATTGGCCCGGTGCGAAAAGGATATGGCTTAATCTGTCCTCCTTGTGATTGTCAATGGTGTCTTGTGGACACATTTAATGATGTTTCCATGTTCATGTATTAGTATTACTGGTTTTATTTAAGTTCACATCAGACATTTTAAACATGCTTATATATTGTAATCTGTTTATGTGTTTTCCCTTATGTCAACTTAAGCAAAATGTTTCAGACTTTGTTGTTACTTAAATTAAGCTTATGATTTATGTAATTGTAAAGTTATGTAACTTTTAGCTCACTTGAGCACAAGTACTCAAAGGTAAGCTATTGTGACTATTGAATGTCTGGCGTTCGGCATCAGTATTTAACTTAAAAATGACATTTCCTTCAAAACTTCACTGGAATGTTTCTTCAGTGGTGCTCTTTCATATTTATTCAAAGAATTATATTTCATGCATAAATCTGGTTGCCATGGAATCAAAAAGGGGGAAAAAATGAAAACTTAAAAAATATTTTTTTCCAAAAGTGCTGGATGGATTTTATAGTATTTTGGATCAATTATGTTTTGGCTCACCCTTTACCATGATTAATTAAAAAAATTTGGTCTGTCAAAAAAAAAAATGGCTGCCAAGGGGTGGAGTCTGTATTCCTTATACAGTCGAACCCCGGTTACTCCACTACCTCTCAATCAAATACCTGGCGTCATTTGAAATACTTTGTTGGTCCCGATCACTCTCCTTCTTATTTCTGTATAAAAATATCTGGGTTATTTAAATTTGTGCCATTCGAATACCTGGCCTTTGTTAATTGATTGGATGTTTGTCCAGTTCAATCATAAAGGTGATGATTGTAGTATTTCGGATACGCTGGTAAAGGAAAATATAAACAAGTGTAACAAGCAGACCACGATTACATCGTTTTTCGAGACGACGTTGACGTAACGTTGATACATGTAGTTACTTTTGGTTTATTTAGACATGATTAATGTTCATATATGTATTGAAATAAGCATATATGCAGAAAAAAGATGAACGTTGGTTATTTAAATATTAATTATCCATTGCTTTTTTTCAAGACGGCGTTGATATTGGGCACATGTTGTCGCTTGTGATTTAGTTAGACCTGATAAATGTACATGTATGTATGTATCTTTGTTATTGACATATGCATTGATTATCTATGTATCGAAATCATTTATGCATAAGAAGATGGAAATTGTAAAATAAAAGTTAATTATCTATAGTCATTTACATTACTTAATCATAACATATTTTAAAAAGTGTACATTTTATATTACGTTCACTGCATGAAAAAAGTGGGTGAGATGGGCTTTTGTTCCATCGATCAATGTGATTTGGGTTATTCGAATACATGCCTTACTTGAAATAATACTTCTCATCCAAGAGAACTGGATGGATATCAGTGTAGTAGATGTATAAAATGGCACTTGTACTATCTTGCCATAGAGCTAGCTTTTGTGGCGACGTGGTAGAGTGTCCGATTTGCATACCGAGGATCCCTAGTTCGATACCAGCTTAGGGCAGTAGGATTTTACTTGGTTACATTTGGCGCCCAACGTAAATAACCCACAGTTGTAAAAGGGATTGCACCCTTAGAAAGTCCCGCAGACGTTCAAACTCAAGGAATCTGAGGACAGATTCTTGAAAAGGAGGGGGTGTATGTAGTAGAGGTATAAAATGGCACTTGTACTATCTTGCCATAGAGCTAGCTTTTGTGGCGATGTGGTAGAGTGTCCGATTGCATACCGAGGGTCCCGAGTTCGATACCAGCTTGGGGCAGTAGGATTTTACTTGGTTACATCAGTAAGTTGGCACAGATGTTCATTGGGTCACTTTCTACCGGGATTGTTCAAATAAAAAAATAAAAAAATGATCAGTCAAAAAAAAAAAACAGTCAGTGATTGTAGCCTGTTTTCCTTATATCAATATAGTACAAATTTGAAAATTCGTCTTGTCCAAATGTATTGGCTGAATGTCATTTTTTTTTTTTTTTTTTTGCACAAGTGTTCCTTGGGTCACTTGCTACCTAGATTGCTAGATTGTAAAACTTTTTACCGTATATCTGTCCAAAAACATGTCTGCCAGGGGACAAGTCCATTTTCCTTAATATCGTAAGATATTTGCTGTTTCCTTTCCTCTAGTGATACCTGGTTATCAAGTGATTGATCTCAGGGCCCTCATGGCCCTTTAATTTCTTAATATATATTTACATTGGCAAAAAGATAAAAATCCTCATGGCCTTTTTTATTTTGATTCAGAGGGTTTTGAAATTAAGCACAATTTGATCAAGATTTTCAAGAACTTTGCGGACCTGGAAGCCTTTGCTACAAAATCCATGGACTTTGAACTTCTTGGAAAGATAAAAATTGTGAAAACCTATGGACACAATCTTCCAACCCTCATCCGCAAGATTGAAGGGAAATGTGTCCGAGACGAGCGACAGGCAGGTGAGGCTCTATCCCTTTTTTTTTTTTCATTTGTTTCAGTATCTCATTCTTTGTTTCAATGTTTTAATAAAATATCCTATATCCAGCCAATCTGAAATTTTTATTTAGTGTTACCTTGGTTTGGGTTAGGTTTTTTAGGTTACTTAAGGTAACAGTATACATGTATACTTTCATGTACAGCAATATTACAGAAGACTGGACTGTGACAGGAAATATGACTAAAAAGACACCGTGATTGGATAATTGCTCATTGGATTATCACAGTTTTATTGAACCTCGCCAAATGCATTCGTCATTTCCAAGTTTATTTTTGGTCCCAAATGATTCCATTCTTAGTATTTTAACCTAAAAAAAATATGTTTAATCTGAATTTCGATATTTCGATTTTTTAGCTATTTTGAAGTTAAAATACCGGTCCTGAGATAATAATTTATACATATTTTTAAACCTTCATTTCAAAGTCAATTTTCAAAAAAAAAAAAATTAAGCTAATTACCAGCAATTGCAATGCTACCAGAAGCAGCAGATAAACAGTGAAGACATGTATTTAACTATGCTGACATGTTTCAATGATTATGTTAGTCATAAACACCTCAGCAGAACATGTAATATCAAACTTTTTTATATAACTTACAAATACAGTGGTCTGGTGATCCTTAATGTGGGGATACATTGAATACTTGCGATGACTCGAGTTACACACCTGGTCCTTTTATTTTTTTATTTAGCCTGTCTTATTCTTTTTAAATATTAGAGCAATCTTCAAACATGCAATTTTGGATTTCTCAAGCTCTCTCCCTGGTCCCTAGATAGTATATCATATGTAATTTTGGTATGATTTTTCAAAGTCGTGATCAAACCCACCAGTATCTTCTTGGCAACCATATTTTGGCCCCATGACCACCTGTGCTATGTTTAACACCTTGACCAAGATGGTTTTGTATTTGTTTACACGCATTGTCAAACCTAGAGAGTAAGTAGGCAAATCTACTGATGATGTAACAAACTGTGACAGGTCCACCTGATTAGTCAATTTCTTTAAAGGAACCAATTTTTATATGTTTGTGAGAAAGGTAGAGAGAGAGAGTGCTGCATACAATTAAACAAACCACAGCATAATAGTTGATGTTTCTTACAAGCATGTAAAAATAATGCACCGCTGCCATATACAGAACTAAAACAAAAGTTGTCAATCAGTTGATGGGTTAATAAAAAATATTTCTGACTTAATTGTTGTATTAAAGGCTATGCACATGTTATTTTTTCTAATGGCAAAACTTGTTTTATTTTTGAATAATACAACATGCATATTTATTAAAAGCAAAACATAATGAATTAATCAATGAAAATGTAACATACATGTATAGGCATATGTCACCACTAAATTGTGATATCTGAAGGATTCTTTGATTACAGTGATTCTTTGAATACAGTGATTCTTTGTGTTTTTATGCTGATTCTGTCCAAACAGAGGAATTAAAAGACCACTGTAGTACATTTACATGATAGAATAAAAACCAATTAGTGATTTTCTAACAATTTTCATGATATGCACTAATATGATAAAAAATATAGACATGCACCAAACAAACTGAAATTTCATTTAAAATTTAATCCAAATAATCATTATTTCAAAGTTTTCAGCTTGGTCAAAGGACTTTGGTTTAAAAAGATTATACTGTATTTAGATGTTTATTTTGTAAAGCTTATACATATGCTTCTGTAATTATTGATTCAAATAATGTACAGTGTTCTCTTCTGAAAGGTACTACAGAGTAACAAACCAGAATAAAACCAGATAAGTCTATGAGTTCCTAGTTCTACTAAGCTTAACTGACTCAGTTTGATTTGGTTTGGTTTTATACTGGTTGCAAAGGCCGTTTCTTCGATTAATAAAAGATTGGAAAGTAACAAGCACTATGTTCGAATGAACGCCATGCTGTTGGGGGAGTGGGGGGGGGGGGTTGTCAAGGTCATTTGAAGGTCAAGGTCACCTGGCAGGTAGAGCTCATCAAGTTGCATACACTTTTAAAGTTTTGAGGCTGTAGGTAGAAGGACATCTGCATTATGGTCAAGGTTAAAGTTTTGTGACAAACAGACAGACCAAAAACAATATGCCTCCAGATCTATCAATGTGGGTGCATAAAAAACAAGCCGATCCAAATCTTCTGCAGACTTTGTGTTCAGCACAGCCCACAAGGCGAAGGGGATGGAGTTCAGCACGGTGCGGGTGACAGACGACTTCTTACAGGAGCAGCAGGATGATGACTCACTGCGTGAGGCTGGCATCATGTTCATAAGGCGCCGGAACCAAAACAGTAAGGGCATTTGAATTTTTTTGGCCAGAATTTCCCTGAGTGTTTTCAAATGGGTTTTAAGTGACCACCTTGATATAAAGATAAATAGACAAATTGATAAATTTTCAAGATTAAAATGGATGTCTATGTGTTTCATTGAAGACGCTGCATGGCTGCATATAGATGTGTAATTTCAATCATTATATTAGGCTTTTAGTCCTAAAAACTGCAATACACACATACTGTGATTTTGTTAAGAACCACAAAAATATAAAATTACTGCAAAGCTTATCTAATTTCTTTTTAATTTTTATTTGTTTATTATTACAAATTGATAAATAGAACAAGAAGGTTAAAATAACTTTTAATTAAAAGAACTAAAAATGGGAAAAAAACTGAATTTGTCTATGGTGCTGTTTTTTATGTCTCACCTGCCTGATATCAAGGCAAAATATTTTGTAACGAATTGAAATATCAACACAATCCAGTGTTAATCAAGAAGTATAGCTGTGTTAACCACTTGACTGTATAGACATCCTGAATAGATAACTGAGGACTCCTTATATATTGTGATATCATACAAAATATTGTTGTGACTGTGTCAGGTAGTAACACAATGGACGAGGAGAACTTGCTGTATGTGGCGGTGACGCGGGCCAAGCAGGCTCTACAGATGTCGCCCACACTGCTGAGGGTCCTGGAGAGAGCCGGGGTAATGTTGTTTTCTTGTAGTGGTATAATCCGGAAGTGTTGTCTATATAATGGACAGTATATCACAATGAATGGCACATGTTATCAGTTTGTGTAGAATGTGAAGAAACAGGTTCACTTGGTCAGGGAATTTGGGAATGTGGCAAAATTCAGGAAAAGTCTGAGAATTTTGAAACCAGAGTTTGAAACCACTTTATATTTTAAAATGAACAGAAAAATAGAAAAAAATCTGAAAGTAAAAACTCAAGTCAACACTTAGGCCCTAAATAGCAAAATCAGATAAAGCTTTTTAAAAATTTTGTCAGAAAAAGGTCTGGGACTTTTATTTTCTAATTGTGGGAATTTTGAGAAAAGAAATCATATTGAGATAGCAGGGGATATCAAAGAGTTCAGTTAATATCTATTTCTTCCTACTCTTTTATAGGATAAATACTAGTATAACACAGTTTAGACCACTGACCCCATATCTATAGAAAGTCCATTGTTTTTATATGCTGAGAGAGGCATGGGGAGATGATCAACACAACACATTGGGGTCCTTTGCTCTTTTAATTCTTCCTGAAGTTTTTGATCTTTGAATAGTTGTAATATAGTCCAAAAGAAAATGGTGTAGAGATTTTGACCCCAACTACAGAATTTTTAATGCAGTTATGCTGTGTACAAATCAGATTGTACTTTGTAATTTTAGTACATATCTTCAAGAAGTAAAATCTGCAAGAAAACAGGATTTAAACACACCTGGATATCTAATGTCTAGTTGACATCAAAATGGAGTTATGATACCCCTGCTGTACAAAGTAAAGTGGGAGCTATAAAGGAATCATGCTTGTCGTGTCACATCATGTCATTCCATGTCCTACTCTCATATTACATGAAGTTTGGTAACTGATGTTGATATTAAATGCCTTCCCACTTTGAGTATTGATTCATGATGATAAGACCAATCAGCAGACAAGTGCAGATAAATGTGTCAAGGATGTTGTAAGAATTACAGCAGTTTTTAGCTCGACTGTTCAAAGAATATGAGAGCTATTGTAGTCGCCCTTGCATTGGCGTTGCAGCTTTTGGTTAAAGTTTTACATGCAAGCTACTATCAACCTTATATCTCAATAAACATTTATGGTATTGCCTTGAAAGTTTATGAATAAGTTAAAGGGCATCAGACAACCAAGGTAGATAACTCTTGATGGAATATATTACATATTATTGCCCCTTTTTTAACTTAGAAATTTTGGTTAAAGTTTTGCATGCAAGATACTCTCATGCTTATATCTCAGTATCCAGGCATGCGAATGATTTGAAACATCTTTAATAAATTTAGGGGTATCATACTTTCAAGGTAAATAACTCTTGATGGAATATATTAGAAGTTATGGCCCCTTTTTTAACTTAGAAATTTGGTTAAAGTTTTCAATGCAAGGTACTTTTATGCTTATATCTCAGTATCCAGGCATGGGATTGATTTGAAACATCTTTAATATGTTTAGGCTTATCATACTATCAAGGAAGATAACTTTTGATTATTAGAAGTTATGGCCCCTTTTTAACTCAGAAATTTTGGTTAAAGTTTTGCATTCAAGCTATCTAGCTTATATCTCAGAAATTATTCATGGTATTGACTAGAAAATTAAGGAGTGTATTCAGGGGCATCACGAAACCAAGGAGGATAACTTTAGGACTGACGTTTATACAAATTATGGCCTTTTTCTAACTTGGATAAAGTTAAAGTTTTGCATGCACAGTGTTATTATGTTTATGTCTCAGTAACTAGGCATGAGATTGATTTTAGATTTCATAAAAATATTAAGGGGTATCAGACTATTAAGGTATATCATTTTTTATTATTATTATAGACAGGGTATGTGAAGGGCAAGAATTGAAATAGATTTCATTTGATTTACCAACAAGCATTTTGAATAGTCGAGCGTGCTGTCCTCTAACAGCTCTTGTTCTGTGTTAAAGCAGTATGTGGGGTATTACTTACCTTGAATGATTGTTACTCCAGACATTACAGGTAAGGATACTTAGAATGTAAGTCCACACGGGGGGAACTAGGCATATCTCAAACCTGTGAAACTAGAAAATACTATAGATTTAAATTACAACATATACTGGTATCCATACATCTACCATCTTTACCTGTTGTTTGGCAGGCTGAATTATTGATTGACTGATGGATTATATTAATTGATTATTTTTGTGTCGAGTTAATTGGTTTATATGATTTCTGCAGGAGAAGTTTATGTTCCCGGCATACAGTGAGGACCTACGTCTTGCTGGCAAGACGTTTAAATGTTCCGAGACAGATGCAGACTTCAAACCTAAAGTCCTTACTCTAGAGAGGAAAGAAATCACTCTAGTAAGTTGTTCAGGTTCTGTTTAGGTCCAGTAGAAAAATAAGCCAGAATTTTAATCATATATGTGGATTCCTTGGGATGTTATTGAAGGAAAACAAAAGTTACACATACATACTTTGGAATTGTTAATGGCCAAAAAATAAACAACCTAAGATTGCTTTATATCTCTTTAAATTACAAATCTGTATGTACAAGGGTTGATCAATGAATTTGTGGACACATCTAATAACGAACACAGTTTTAGCTCTTTTGATAGCTGTTACAGTCACCCTTGCATTGGCATTGCAGCTTTTTGGTTAAAGTTTTGCATGCAAGTGACTACCAAGCTTATATCTCAATAACCATTCATGGTATTGTCATGAAAGTTTATGAATATGTTCATGGGCGTCAGAAAACCAAGGTAGATAACTCTTGACTGAATTTGATATAAGCTATGTCCCCTTTTTAACTTAAATATTTTTGTTAAAATTTTGCATGCAAGGTACTTTCATGCTTATATCTCAGTATCCAGGCATGGGATTGATTTGAACCATCTTTCACATGTTCAGGGATATCAAACTATCTTGATAGAGAACTCTTGCTTGAATATATTACAAATTATGGCCCCTTTTTTAACTTACAAACTTATTAATGTTTTGCATGCATCAATAACTAGGCATAGGATTGATTTGAAACTTTTTTAATATGTTCAGTGGTATCATATTATAGAGACATATTGTTTTTGACAATATAATGCTGATTATGGCCACTTTTTGACTTTCACTTTTTGGTTGAAGTATTGATTGACTTAAAAGTTTATGAGTGTGTTCAGGGGCTGCAGAAAATCAAGGAGGATATCTCTTGACTAAATTTAGTACAAATTATCCCCCTTTTCTAACTTAGATATTTTGGTAAAAGTTTTTCATGCTTATATTATGCATATGTCTCAGTATTTTGGCATGGTATTGATTTAAGACTTCATTTTAACATATTCAAGGGTATGAGTCTATAAAGATAAATCTTTTTTGACTATTATTATGCCCCCCCCCCCCCCCCCCCTTTGAAGAAGAGGGGGCATATTGTTTTGCAAATGTTGGTCAGTCTGTTTGTCAATGATATTGGAATTTTATACCTTGACGAACTTAGGTCAAGTTCACGATCAATAACTGGAGAACACTTGGCCCACATTCCTCAAACTTCATAGGGTGATTGGTCATGACTAGTAGATGACCCCTATTTGTCAAAGGTCAAGGTCACAGTGATGTTGAACGTGAAAATCTTGCGGCAGCAGGGGGTATATGTGTTGTTCTGACAACTTCTGTTATATACAGGTTACATGAAGGGCAAGAATTAAAATATTTTTCATTTGATATACCAACAAACATTTTGAATAGTCGAGCATGCTGTCCTCAAACAGCTTTTGTTCAGCTTAGAAGTATAAAACTTGTATCAAATGGGTGCGAATGTATTCAGTATGTCTTCAATGGATAGGCTTTTATCTTTTATATGAACAGATCATTAGTCATTAGTTTCTGCACTGTCCCAAAACACACGTCAGCTTAGTCACTAAGCTCTTGAACTGAATGCATCCTCTTTTTTTGTAGATCTGTAGGTAACACCTTTAGATAAAGAAAATTGCCTTCAATTATATCTTGCTTTTCTTGGGCATTCCATGGTTTAAACAAATAGATAATATCCGGAACTCTCATAGATAAATGCATTTTTCCATATAGGTACAAACAAGTTGTTTATTCAGTGTTACTGATAAACATGTGGCACAAAAGCAATTCTTGTAAATCTTTATTCATTTCTAACGGTAAAAATGTGATTGTACCTTCATTAAAAAAATGGGGAAAAAAACACTCTGTTTTTATGGAGGAAGTCTATAGAACACCAAATTGAAGAGTGAAGTGTCAAGTCAGTGTTTGTAAGTACAGGTTTTATATTGACAGGGTAACAGCACGGTGATACCCCACAAGTTGTACAGTCCTGACTACCTGGACCTGGATTTCGGCTCTTTCTCCTCACTCCTGGGACCGTTGGAGGCAGAGAAGAAAGCCAAGGAGATGGACACAGTCACCTCCTTGAATTGATACTGACAACACCATTGGCATTCAGTATGAGGCAGCACAGCATGGGAATTATTCAATAACAGACCAGCTTGTTTTTGAGATATGTAGTGTAACAATACATATCTCCTTGAATTGAAACTCTGATGGTACCATGACATTCAGTGGTAGGAAGGACTGCATGATAACATACTAACTTGCTTTTAGGATTAGCATGAAAATAACTTGTCTAAGAGGCTTAATAGTGTTAACAATTTTGTCTGTCACAGTGATTCTTTTACTTATTATTTAGCTCAGTATTGAACAGATTTAAAATTTATTTTAGATAGGTTCAGAGAAGATTAAAAGATGTGTGTTTTTTTTCTCGCTTATGTTTTTTTTATTTTTTGTACAATTTACTATTTTGTGTTAAAACTGATGTTTTTGTGATTTCAGTAAGAAAACTATGAGGGCTTTCAGTTGGCATTTTGTAAAATGTGTGATGTTTGTTTGATTGAGGAAATGTAGTTCCATTTTGTCACCTGTTTGTGTAACCCATTTTCAATAACAAGTGGGAAACCATGAAGTTTGTGTGTTAATGGACATCGTTTTATTTTTATATTGGAAAAGTGTCTCATGAAAAAGGATCTATTTATATCTTCATATAATACCTTGTCGTTAAAATAGATTTTGAGGGTTAGTCATTTTAATACTTCATTCTTCACAAAGGGAATATAGGAATTATGCTTATTGTCCCATCACATTCCGTCCCAACCTGTTATACAAAATTGCCAATATTACTCGATACTTGGGGAACAACAAGAAACCTTTGCATACATACTCATTGACAGAATGTCTATCTCCTGTGAAAATGATAGCCCCCTTTCTAAAGTTTTTCAAGATTTGGTCAGTTTGACTTTTTGAAATTTGCTTTTATTTTCAATACCTTATGAAGCATTTACAAGGTACACAACTCACCTCAGCATATGCCTTATACTTCTATGCATCTGCCTAGAGTTATCTACTTTAACATTTTTTCAAATTGTGTAGCCACTTTGGTTTAGTGAATTGCCAACATTGAAATTCAAAAGAAAAAAACAACAACATATTTATCTTATGCGAATGTGGATAAAGAATGGTCAACATTTTAATGGTTTCCTAATTTTTGTCTTCATTTCTTTGCTCTAGAGTGTGTGTGTGTATGTGTTAACGAAACAAAACTTGTGTTCATCTTTTGATGTATTTTGAAAGAGACCGGTACTATTTTCCTGAGCCATTAATCAAAGTGCATTTTTAAACTGTCACTGATAATGTTGTAATGGTTTCGTATGCTACATTCAACAGCACATGACCATACAACACATCTGTTATTCAATTTTTTTTATTTATTTTTTTATTTTTGTTTAAGATTTTTATTCATATATACATTGTTAACAAGTACCTTTCATCTTATGCATGTACATGTATATTTTCTTATTGCAAATAAAAACAAACCACAGAATCAATGTCAAAATGGTGTTAATTGATTTCTTTTGTATATCTGGTTACCTTAATGCATTTACTTTTTAGCTCACCTGAGCACTTGTGCTCAGGGTGAGCTTTTGTGATTGCCTTTTGTCCGTCATCCGTCGTCAACAATTGCTTGTGAACACACTAGAGGCCACAGTTTTGGCCAAATCTTCATGAAACTTGGCCAGGATGTTTGTCTACATGATATCTCGGATGAGTTCGAAATTGGGTCATGTGGGGTCAAAAACTAGGTCACCAGGTCAAATCTTAGAAAAACCTTTTGAACACTCTAGAGGCCACAGTTTTGGCCCAATCTTCATGAAACTTGGTCAGGATGTTTGTCTACATGATATCTCGGATGAGTTTGAAATTGGGTCATGTGGGGTCAAAAACTAGGTCACCAGGTC
>CM037789.1:61565317-61590207 GCA_021229015.1 Solen grandis | reverse complement strand
TATCTTTTCCCATTCTTTTCCTCTTTCATTAGTGGTGGTATAAATACTATGTTTTCCCCACCAAAAAGTTGTGATTATAAATAATGGCATTTTAAATATTTGTTCTATATCTGTTATACTAGTCTTCAATATACTTTCATGTATGCCTTTAAGACATCTACCAAAACTATTTTTCATCTTTCTAATGATGACATCACAAAACATTTCCCACAATTAAAAAGTTTGATCTATGTTAAATACAGATTTGATTAATTTGTAACATTTACTATCATAGTTATTGGTGTAATTTTTCAGCCATTTTATCTTTAAACTCAATAAATAGCTGGATATATCGGTCATCTTTAAACCTCCCTCCTCATAATCTTTTATAAAAACTGATTTTTAATTTTTGCTTTGCCATTCCAAACAAAATTATACAATATATCTGTAAGTGTTTTTATGAATTCTTTGCTAGGTGATGGCAAACTTATAAATAAATGTGTAAATATAGGTAATAAGAGTGTTTTAACAACTGTTATTTTTCCAATGGGAGTCAACTTTCTTCTTTTCCAATATGTTATACATTTTTTGGACTTTTTGCAATTTATTAGAAAAGTTTTATTCACATATTTTATCAAGACTAACATCAAGATTTAAACCTAATAATTTAAACTGCGTTTCATTCCATGTTAATTTCCATTTAGTTTTGATTGCTTGTGATGAATATTTTTGGACCCTATCCAAATGACTTTTGTTTTGTCAAAATTGACTTTAAGACCTGACCACAATGCAAATTTATGTAATATATCTAAGGCTGTATGCAATGAATTTTAAGAACCATCCAATAATAGTGTTGTATCATCCGCAAACTGTGAAATTTTGAACTCCTCTCCTCCAATTGTTATCCCTTTAACATTTTTATTATTAAGAATATTTTAAAACATGTAATAAACAGCTGAATTATCAACAGGTTCACGTTATCCAGAATTGATAAATGTCAACAGAATATAGAATTTTTTTTAGTAGCTAAATTAGTGGCTGAAAAAAAAAACAACAGCTAAGTTTACACATCTGTTCTCTGTTTATTTTCATAATAGTTTCAGGAGCTCCTGTAGCAATTCTTTAAATGCAGATTTGGGTTATTTCATTTACTTCGTTTTTCATATTTTTTACCTCTTCCAGTCTTCTTAAAGTTTGTAGGAGTGACGTATCTGTTACGTATGGTACTATAAGTATAAATCAAACAAATAGAATTAAATTAATTGCGTAAAACTGCATTATGGAGTATGCTGTTTCACTTTCGGATATTTTTCTAGTTCTTCTCATATTAATTTAACTTATTTCCATTTTCCTTTTCTTTACCATTTACGTTTTTGAATATAAACCTGACATAGTGCATTCATTTTCTTCCTACATTTATATTTTTCTCTGCTTTCCTTGACAACAACGTTGACTATAAAATTTCTTTCAGTTTTTCTTTATTATTTCGATTCGTTTTTCCCAGGTGATGTATATGAAATTACTTCCTCAGTCACAATTTATGGTCTAAAGCGGCGGAAAACAGTTTGTTCGATGTGGTCTCTAGGAACACTTTCCTCCTGGCCCTGGACGGAGATGTCGACTTCCAGCCCAAGGCTCTGAGGTTTCCCTCATCGATAAAATGAAGAGAAACCCGCATGTTGGAGCAGCGTGTGGACGCATTCATCCTATAGCTCCGGTAGTATCAGCCTGTCGTCAGTGGCTCTTTGGGAAAAAATGTTATCTTCATCAGTAAATGTTTCTAGGCAATGCTGACAGTATAAGACCATCGTGTACTAATATTTTGTGAACGGTTTTTTCGAAAGTCATTCGTACTTTAAACACCGGAAAATCATTTTTAATAAATCGATACATTTGCGCTCATCGCATTTTATTTTTGCACTGGGGTTTAAAAATAAAAAGTTTAAAAAATTTAAATACAAGCTGATCCATAACATCATAGTAAACAGATTTAAAGTTCCGCAGAAATACTACGCCACTGTGTTATCACTGTCAATCAAGTAGGAGATGAAGATCACTTTTAAAATTAATTGCCTGACTTATCATTTTTTGGGCAAATAGAAATGAAACATATACTAAACCATATATAATCTGAAATATCTTTTAATTGAAAAAAATGTTGAATAACAATAAATTCAGATCATAGCATTATCTAAGTCATACTGGTACTGCATAAGTAAGTCATAATTTTTTCGCTGAAAGAAGAAAAAAGTCTGTATTAGATTATAAAAATTTTGGTGTCGTGCCCTACATAAAGAAAAGGGAATCAACATTTCCTTTTTGAATAAATTCTTAAAAGAATTTAAAGTCATTTTTTATTCTTTCTTTAACATATTTTTGTTCACTATAAACATATATTTACAAAAATCAAGGTTACCACAATTACATAAAGCAAAAGGGTTGGGACATACAATTCTAAAACTTCTTTACAGCACTCCCCTCAAAAATAAAGTTCAACAATTAACATGGCAATACTTACACTAATGCAGCAAATATACATAAGTGAAAAAATATAATTTCAGACGGTAGACCGAACAGAATAATCAAACATAAAGAAAGTAAGAGAAAAAGAAAGAAAAGGCTCTGAAATATTTTTTGTTGTTGAACACTTCTTACCTTCATTTTTTTATACAGAATAAATATCCTCATGTTCATTTAAAGACTTCACTCAAAGAAAAGACTTTCCCAAAAATATATTTTTCCAACGCCTTTTGTATAATTAACCTTATGTTAATATACGTTGTTTTTTGTTGTTTTTTTCACCCGTTAGGCCCGGGTTTATTTTTACCCTGGCTTCCTGTGAAACACACATAATGAAGCGGAATAAAATTAGGCTTTTCATTGGTATTATATACTTTGATAAATTCCCATTGGTAATTGTAAAATTATTCAAAAAAAAAGAAAGGAGTTGCGGAAAGGAGTTCTTTAGATCTCTGTTTGTTTTCAAAGTTGAAGTTTTCCTCCCCCTGTAAAACGTTTTGTCCCGAATATTAAAACACTGCATCTTATTAAGGTAAACTAAAGGGAGTAGAACGCTGAAAAATGGGAAACACATAGATTTCGGAATTGATTGTTCGACCCTGACAGATCCTTTTTTCAACAAAAACGTAACACCCGGGTTTCGTTTTGTAGCCCGCGAAACGAAGTCCTAATACGCAGATGTTTTTAAGGCTGTAAGTGTCTACCAAAATTGTACAAATCATTTGGATCCGGGGAAATTAAAAGGGAGCTGCACTGACACAGGAATTACACAACTATTAAACCAACAACAAAATCTTTTACATTTTTAAACCATTCAGACACAAATCATCAAGTGTTACCACGGCCGAGTTTTTTTTTTTTTTTAAGATATTTCTTGTTTTGTAATGTATAATTAATTTATTTTTGGTTATTTTAAAAAAATAAACTGATTCCCAATTTGTGATTCCAATAAGAAAAAAAACCCATTAACATTGTACAACCGATAATTGGGAAATAGACATGGAAGTTATAAGGGAATCGTTAGTGAAACAGAGGCAGTATTAAGTATGGAGAAAAAAAATGGTGGCGCACTAGTTTAAACATATTTATTCAACTCATTAAATGTGACACACAAATATAAAAATTTAAAAAGATTACAGATATGTTTAGAACATAGCTTAGCTAATATATTCTTTTCCAAGAAAGCGGCCCATTGAATTCACAAGATAATATATTGTATATATATGTATATTTGTCAGGTAGGGTCAGATATGGTCAAATCTTGAATCTGATTTCTGAATTAATATTACTTCTTTTAGCCGTCAGTATACTGATTCATTTAAAACTGTTTAAAAGTAAAACGGTAATTGCTACTTTTTTAAATTATACTTTATTCGTTAATCGAAACCAGGTCCTATGGTATGGTACCAGAAATTTGAATACGCCATCAGCCATTGGCTACAGAAAGCCAAGGGAGCACGTGTTTGGGCTGTTCCTCTGCGACCCCGGGAGTTTCAGTTATTTCGCGTTCCGCCGTCATGGATGAAAATGTGATGAAACTTACACGACCAAACCGTCTGAGGCTCCCCATTTTGTGCAATACGATCAAGGTTTGTTTTCACATTTATTGCCGAAACACCCTACTGTTCTGGTATAATTCAAGTTTAAGCCTTCCATAACTTCCTTCCAGATGTTTTCTTAACTATGAATTACTAAAACATGCAGTTTAAATTATTAAAGACCTTGTCACATTTCTGCACTAATTAAAATAGAACCTACATCATATCCACGGCGAGCACGCTTAGACCTCAGTCTCGTTAATGTAACAAATACACGTGTTGCTTCTTGGCGTCAGCATTAAATATCAGTCATGTGATACCTTAATCGTCACAGGCTGGTCAAAAATTTTTCGAGACATTTTCATACAAAACACTTGCAAGTTTAAGTAAGCTCTTTCTCCCTGGTCAGGCGGATGTACCTTCATTCCAAAGGTAAATTTATATTTTTTCCTGCGTTCGTATATATGAAACATGAGATTTATTTCTAAAAATCTGACCCCCCCCCCCCCCCCCACAAAACACACGCACACATAAAACTGAGGGAAAACAGTGACATATGTACAAGAGCCATTCAACAGGGTCTGGAGTCTGCTTTATTTGCTTTTAAAAAGTAGTATATCTAAAATGATTTCAGTTACCAAAACATTAGCTAACTTTTGCAAACAATGACTTGAAATAGGAATAAAACATTGTTTTACTCATTAGAATATTGGGTTAGTATGACATATAACAGTTTAGCCATGTGTGGCTAGTGAAAAAAACATTTGCAATATTTGCGGTAATTGAATACATCGCTGATTCAACTTCATTACAAAAAATTCCATTGTTTGAATTCATGAAATGTAATATTCATCGAGTTTTAAATAATGTCATCAGTATGCCTGGATAAATAGTTAAAGAACTGACAATATTGATCAAAACTCCGCCCAAGTTATGGACCTTGTTTGTGACACTTCCTCTCATCAATTTCTTTCCATAAAAGAAATTTGGCTTCAATAGCATAAGTATATAGGAGTTAGCCTGTGGGCGAGAAACTGTGAAATGCGGAAAAAAATCCAAAGATCGTGAGGCCTAGGGTTTTGGGCCTTGTGTATGACACTTTGTCTCATTAAGTAAACCCTAAATGAAATTTTGTTTCAAAAGTTTAGGTAGAAGAAGAGTTATCTTCGGACAAGAAATGTGAAAAATGGAGATAACTCAAAAAACAAAAAAAAACAAAAAAAAACTGATGTCAGAGTTATCAACCTTGTACATGCACTTCCTCTCATCAAGCCCCGTCCATAAATGAAATTTCACTTCAATAGCATACGTAAAAGAGGAGTTATCTTTCAGATAAAATGCGACAAGAAAATGTGAAAAAAAGGGGATAACTCCATAAAAGCATTAGTAGAAGAGGATTATCTTTCGGACAAAATGTTGGGCAGACAGACGGACTGACAATTCGGACAAAAACAAATATGTCTAACCCATTTAAAATATGGGGAGGGATAATAACTTGCAAATCCATAGTGCATGTGTCATTTGAATTCAAGCACCACGAATGGCCCTATTTAGAGGGCTAGAGCTATGACTCTGAACATGATTTCGTCACATGTAAATGTGTTGTTTATCGTTTATTTTATTAATTTTACAATAATTTTATAAACTGTAAATTTGAGCAAACTGGGATGTTAGCGATTTGTACCCGTAACAGCATTGACCATTTCTAACACATATTTTGCCAGTTATCAAAATCATGCACATATGTACATCATTAGACTGTGTTAGATTAGGTTCTGGTGACTGGAATCTCAGGACATGAAGACACAATCTGTGATAGACGCTCTGAAAATTCAAAATTGGTCTATTTTTTAAATTTTTTCTCTGCAATGCAAACAAATTCTTATTATTTTAAATCTAATCAACGAAGGACTAACAAAGTTGGACAACAATCTGGATAATTTAAAAATATTGCGATTTATAAATCATATTAAAAATACCATTTATCGTTTTCTACCTTTTTTATATGAAACAAATTTGTGAATATCGAATGGGAAATCATTGCGTAACAATGTCAGAGCGTACACTGGTCCATGTGCCTCCACAGATCGAACAACTATTTTCCAAATAATAATACGTTAAATTTACTGTAAAGCATACCCATTTGTATTTAGATGTTTAACACTATATAAATTATAGCTTGCATTTTGACATATTGTTTTAGTGTGTTGGCTTTCCAATCTATTAAGAAAAAAAATAGTACACACGGGATTAAATGGACAACAATTTTTTAACCATTTCCATGTGTTTAAAAGACAAATTGAAATAGCTTAATATCAGTATATGTCTAAATGAAACAAAAAAATAAAGCATTTCACAATATATACATTAGCAGACCGTCCCAAAGGCCATGGGGTTTTAAAGCGTCCGCCTCGGGAGCGGGAGTTTGTTGGTTTGACCCAGGGCCGCGACATACCATTGTCATTAAAATGGTACTGATATAACTAACTTGCTTGGCGCTCAGCTAAACATTAAATCCAGCAAAAACTAAAAATGTGTCCAGAGGACCAGATGCCCCTATCCGTCGCATTTTCAAAACAAAGGCCAATACTCAGGTTAGCAAGTCGTGTCCCGTGGCTTTATTTGTTATTTTGGCACTGCTGCCAAGCAGTGGAATCAGTGTTCCCAGGAAAAGTTGAAAGCTTATCTAAGTGAAAACTGTCCAATTAAAACCCCCTGTGAACAAATGCAGGTCCTGAAAAATTTATCCATGAAGCTTTAAGTTTGTAACATAAATACTTTTAGAGTTAATGGACTCCATAAATTAAAATTCCCTTTTTTTTCCTAAACAAAGTCCCATATTCTGTCAATCTCAAGGGTGATCCGAAAAAATACCCAGCTGTGCATGTTCATGTCCTGAATAATATATTCATGAACTTTCAAGTCTTATAGTACAAATACTTTCAGAGTTACGTCGCAAAGGCATAAACTTCCCATTTTTTCAACAACAAAAAAAGGCCCATAACTCTGTCAACTTCAACGGCGATTCGATGAAAATACCCAGGTGCGCAAATCATGTCCTAATAAATATCCATGAAGTTTTTAAGTCTGTGGTACAAAACTTTCGGAGTTATGGTGTCACAAAGTTTCGGGACGGAAGGAGGGAAACGGACATACGGACGGACGACAAAAGCAAATCTATATGCACCCCACCACCCCTCACCATTTTACGGGGGGGCATTAAACATTCATTGGTAGTTTAAATGTATATACATCAGTTTCATACATTCGATTCGTATATCACACATAAACAATATAGAGTATTCAAATAAAAAAGACACTTATACTTTTAATTGAGTACTGAATTTTGGATGTGTTATGTATTATCTAAACCCTGCATGACCATATAGTAATGTCCTGTTCAAGGAGAGGACCGTGTTGTGTACGCTCCTGTTACAACAAGGGTATCGCGTGGATACTGCGCCGCCTCGGATGCACTCACGTAAACCCCCAAAGGTATACTCGATGTTTAAATGCTCATTTTTAAAAGTATTTTCTACATTTAAAACAAATGTACACTACTGTTAAATAGGGAAACAAAACGTCTTATATGTAGATACAGCAATAAAAGAGTAGATTTGACATTATAAAGTGAACATGTCATAAATGTAATTACTGGGTATTATGTCCTTATATTGAGCCGTAGCAACAATATATAGGTAGTTTAGCATTATATGAAGTGAACATGTCAATATACTGGGTGATTATTTTCCTTATATTGAGCCTAGCAACAATATATAGGGTAGATTTAGCATTATATGAAGTGACCATGTCAATATACTGGGTAAATTTTGTCCTTATATTAGCCGTAGCAACAATATAAGGGTAGATTAGCATTATATGAAGTGAAAATGTCAATAACAGGGTAAATTATGTCCTTATATTGAGCCGTTGCAACAATATATAGAGTAGATTTTAGCATTATATGAAGTGAACATGTCAAAATACTGGGTAATTATGTCCTTATATTGACCGTTGCAACAATATAAAGAGTAGATTTAGCATTATATGAAGTGAACATGTCAATATACTGGGTGATTATGTCCTTTATTGAGCCTTGCAACAATATATAGAGTAACTTGGCATATATGAAGTGAACATGTCAATATACTGGGTGATTATGTCCTTAATTGACCGTAGTAACAATAATAGAGTAATTTACATTATAAGAAGTGAACATGTCAATATACTGGTAAATTTTTGTCCTTATATTGAGCCGTTGCAACAATGTATAGAGTAGATTTTAGCATTTTTAAAAAGTGAACTGTCAATATACTGGTGATTTGTCCTTATATTGAGCCATTGCAACAATAAATAGAGTAGAAATTGGGATTATATGAAGTGAACATGTCAATATACGGGTGATTAGTCCTAAATTGAGCCGTAGTAACAATATATAGAGTAGATTTAGCATTATAGAAGTGGACATGTCAATATATGGGGAGTATTATTTCTTATAATGAGCCGTGCAACAATATATAGAGTAGATTTAGCATTATATGAAGTGAACATGTTAATATTTGGTAATTATTCCTTATATTGAGCCGTTGCAACAATATATAGAGTAGATTTGGCAAATTTTAGAAGTGAACATGTCAAAAACGGGTGATTTTGTCCTTATATTAGCCATTGCAACAATATATAGAGTAGAATTAGCATTATATGAAGTGAACATGTCAATAACTGGGTGATTATGTCCTTATAATGACCGTAGTAACAATATAAGAGTAATTTACATTACTGAAGTGAACATGTCAATATACTGGGTAAATTTTGTCCTTATATTTAGCCATTGCAACAATATTAGAGTAGATTTAGCATTTTATGAAGTGAACAAAGTCAATATACTGGTGAAAATGTCCTTATATTGAGCCTAGTAACAATATATAGAGTAGATTTAGCATTACATGAAGTGAACATGTCAATATACGGGTGATATGTCCTTATATTTACCGTTGCAACAATATATAGATATATTTAGCATTTAAATGAAGTGAACATTCAATACTGGGTAATTATGTCCTTATATTGAGCCGTTGCAACAATATATACAGTAGATTTGGCATTATTGATTTAACATGTCAATATACCCTTTGTGATCATGTCCTTATATTGACCATTGCAAAAAATATATAGAGTAGATTTTGCATTTATGAAGTGAACATGTCAATATACTGGTGATTAAGTCCTTATATTTAGTCCGTTGCAACAATATATAGAGTAGATTTAGCATTATATGAAGTGAACATGTCAATATACGGGTGATTATGTCCTTCTATTGAGCCGTTGCAACAATATATAGAGTAGATTTGGGATTATATAAGTGAACAGTCAATATACTGGTGATTGTTCCTTATATTGCGCCTAGCAATAATATATAGAGTAAATTAAACATTATATGAAGTGAACATGTCAAAATACTAGTGATTATGTCCTTATATGAGCCAATTTCAACAATATATAGAGTAGATTTAGCATTATATGAAGTGAACATGTCTAAATACTAGTGATTATGTCTTTTAAATTGAGCCATTGCAACAATAATAAGTAGATTAAACATTATATGAATGAAATGTCAAAAATACTAGGTGATTATGTCCTTATATTTACCGTTGCAACAATATATAGAGTAGATTTGGGATTATATGAAGTGGGAAAATCCATATGTTGGTATTATGCTTATTTATGAGTAACGTCGTTAATAAATAGGATAATTTTAGTGGCTCATTTTACATATGCACTGTTGGAAAGGGAGGGTGTATTCGGCGAACCCCCCGGGTCTGTTCCAGATACAAAATGTAACATAGAAGGGCAAATACATAGGGGGTTTTCGATCCATCTTAACTTTTTTTATTTATTTCACATAACATTTACAAAGTAAAAATATCATATGAAGGGAGAAAATGATTTTATTTAAATGTATTATTTTGTATAATTAGATGTTTTTCCAGATGGAAAAATACAATAAACAATTAAATTCACTCTTATTCAATATTTCGGCAAACGTTTTTCTCAAGAAAAAAACATGAATTTTTTGCAAGTTCTACATTATGCATGAATATTCAAATGATTTCTATTAAGAATTCAGGCTTGTTTTTATTTCGTTTTGTTTGTTGTAATTATATTTTTTTAATCACCATTGTACATAACATTGATGTTTTATTTCAGAAGGCTTCGTGAAAGAAGTTATGCTTACAAAGTTTGTAAACTTACTGACTAAACCCTCTATAAATAAAAAATTTTATTATTAAAAGAACGTTTGAATAGTCGCCTATTTCTATTTCTAAGAACGACGTCAACGTCATACAAAACAAAGTCAAAAATTGACGTTACGTTTGGCGCCTTTTCTCTAAGACGTCAAATGACAGAAACAGAAACATAGCTGATATCTTGGTTTCCCTTCAAAGACTCAAAAATCTGTGGGTAAAATATCTGCATGCAATATGGAATGTGCGGTTTGCAATATCATTACAGACATGCCTATTTTAGACACAGCAGGCGGCGATTTCTATAGTGTGGGGGAATTGATGTATGTTGTCAGGTGAAAAACGTGGGATATGCTATAATTTGTGCACGATGTGAGTTACGTCTATGTTGGACATATGGAACGCCAGTTACAGGAGAGAATGCAGGAGCACCTAAGGGATGTTAGGCTGACAAGGGATCGACCAATAAACGCACATTTTGCACTAGGAAACCACATTATGAAGACATGCGATTTTCCGTCTTGCGTCGAGTATATACAGCGGTTTAAAAAAGAAAGACGATTAAAATGAGGGCAATTTGGATAAAGAGGCTGCATACTATCAAGCCGCTTGGCTGCAACACGCAAGAATTGCCTTCTTTGCCATTTAACGTCAATTGACGTCCTACGTAACGTCATATTTTGTTTTGTTGACGTCGTTCAGAGCAATAACGATATGGCGACTATTCAAACGTCCCATAATGTAAACTTGCTAAAAATTCAGTTTTTTTTTCTTGATTAAAGGCAAACTTTTGCCGGGAAAAATTGAATAAGAGTGAAAATTTAAATTTTGTAGTTTTTATAGTTTTGATTTAATTTGTATTTAGTTTTAAAGCTGCAGATCCAGACCTAATATTTGAAAAATTTTTGGGGCTTTTTTTTTTTTTTGGGTTTGGTAATAATTTTTTCCCTTGCTCTAGTTTTTTAAAGGTGTGTGGTTTTGTTTCAGTTTGTTTCGAATTTTGTTTTTAATTTTTTTGGTTTGGGGCCCATTTTTTGTGGGGTAAGATGTTAGGTTTGGGGTTTTCTTGGCGGGGGTATTTTAAAAGAAAAAATTGGGGTTTTTGGTTTGGGGTGGGTTTTGTATT
Source organism: Solen grandis (assembly GCA_021229015.1). NCBI lineage: Eukaryota > Metazoa > Mollusca > Bivalvia > Adapedonta > Solenidae > Solen > Solen grandis. Next base: position 61,578,799 of record CM037789.1, on the reverse strand, counting down.
TTTAAAAATGTTTTTAGCCCCAGGGGGGGCGGGTGTGGGTTGTGATTGTGGTGCGGGTTTTTTTGTATGGGGTCTTGTGGCTAAAACCCCTTCGGGAGTGGGGAAATGGGTGTTGGTGGGGGACCCCTTCCATTTTTGGGAAAAAAAGGCGGGGGTTTTTCCCGCTTGGTGGATTAAGGGGGGGCTTTTGGCTTGGTAAAGGGGGGGTTTTGGTGGTAAAAGGTTCCCCTTTTTGTTTTTTCTCTTTACCCCTCAAAATCTTTTTGGTTAGTCTTTTCAGGAAATAACCGCTTTAAAATTTTTAAAATCTTTTCTTTTTTTTTTTTTTATTCCTTTTCTTTTTGGGTTTTTTGTTTTTTTTTAGTTTTGATTTAGTTTTTTTGGCGGTGCCCTTTTTGGAAAAATTTGTTTTTTTTCATTTTTTTTTCCATATGGTGTTGGGGGTTGGGCCCGTTTGGGGGGGAGGTGGGGTTTCTCCCGGGCCCACATCCAAAATAGAAAAAGGAGGGAAGTTTTTTTGGGGTAGTTTGGGTGTTGGGGGGGTTGGGGTGGTGTGTGGTGGGTTTTTTTGGGGACCAGGAAAACTTTTTTTTTGGCATTTCCCCAAATTTGCTACTTTTCCCCTTTTGGGGATTGGGAGGATGCAAAAATCTTAAAAGTAATCAAAAATAACCCCAAAATTTTTCCCTTTTTAAGCTTTTTATAAAAAAAAAAAAGCACTAAAAAATAAAACCCCACAAAAACACTTCGGGGGGTTTTTACCCCCTTTTAAAATGGTTCAATTACCATTTAATTTTAAAAAGAAACAGCCCTCGGGGGGGGAAAATAATTCGGGGGACGGGGGGAAAAGCGTGGAATTCTAAATTTTTAAAATTCCCCCTTTTTAGGCCCCAAAAACTTTTATATTGGGGGTTTTGGGCCCCCCGGGGGGGGTTAACGAAAGGATTGGTTTGGGGGAAGGGTGGGGGGTTTGTGGAAAAGAATAAAATTAGATTAATTCAAAAAAAAAAAGAAGTTTTTTTTTTTGTTGTTTAAAAATTTAAACTTTAAAAAAATTTTTTATTAATTTTGGAAGGAACTTGGGGGGGGGATTTAAAAAAAGGAAAAGAAAAAAAAAGAAAAAGAAAGGGGTTTTAAGGGTTTTGTATGTTGGTTTTGGTTTTTTGAGTTTAAAGAGGGGGGAATTAAAAAAGTGTTGGGGGGGTTTTGGGGTTTTAAATGTAAACGGTTTTTCATAGGCAAAAAAATTTTAATTAAATTTTTTAAAAAAAAATGTTTTTTTAAAATTTTATTAATTTTGGGGTTTTTTTTTTTTTAAATCCTTTTGGTTTTGTTTTTCTCGGGGGTTTTTTTAAAAAACCTAACATATCAAGAGTTGCCTTAAAAAAAGTTTTGAAAATGAATTGGATTCCCCCCCTTTAAAAATCCCGCGAATTAAAGGGGGATGGGGTTTACCGTTTGAAAAAAAATCATTTAAAACCGCCCCAAATTTGGGGGTTTTTAGGTTTTTTTTTTTTTACCCCTTCGGGTTTCCCCAAAAAAACCGGGGTTTTAAAAATAAAATATTTTTTTTAAAACAGACGTGCCCTCGGGGATACATAGGCAAAAACATTATAATAGACGACCCTCGGGGGGGGGCCCTGGGGGCGGGATAAAAAACAAGCCCGGGGTACATGGGCAAAATACATTATAAACGACTCCCTCGGGGGATAACATAGGGGCAAAATACATTATAAACAGACCCTTTTTGGGGGGTACTGGGAAAAATACTTTTAATAAACGACTGCCTCGGGGGGGATACTAGGCAAAATACATTAAAAACAGGGGGAGCCACCCCGGGGGTTAAATAGGCAAAATAAAAATTATAAACGGGGGGGTTTTCCCCTGGAAAATTATTAATATCGAGGGCCCCTCGGGGGTACATAGGCAAAATACATTTTAAACAAAAAAAACAAAAAACCCTGGGGGGTTACGGGAAAATTTACATTAAAAAAGACTGCCCTCGGGGGGGGGAACTAGCAAATACTTTATAAACAGAAAAACCCTCGGGGGATACTGGGCAATTCTTATAAACAGACGGCCCGGGGGGGATACAAGCAAAATACTTTATAAAAAAGGCCCTCGGGGGATACATAGGCAAATACATTATAACAGACGAGCCCTCGGGGTACATAGAAAAATAATTATAAACGACGGCCCTCGGGGGATACATGGGCCCAAAAAAATACATTTATAAAACGGGACGGGGGCCCTCGGGGGGGTAATAGGCAAAATTTATAAACAGACGAGCCCTCGGGGGATACATAGGCAAAATACATTTTTAAACAGACGGGGCCCTGGGGGATACAATGCAAAATACATGAAAACAGAACGACCCTCGGGGGATACATAGGCAAAAAAACATTATAAACAGACCCCCCTGGGGGGATACATAGACAAAAAATTATAAAAGACGAGCCCTCGGGGGACATGGGCAAAATAAATTATAAGATTTTTTAAAATCAAAACTGTTGAAACTTGAAAAGTAAAAACCAGTCTTTATAATTTTTACAAATTTGTGACGTGACTCGTTTTAAGACCTTCACTTTTAAGAAAAATTTTTGCCTAATATCCGGCCCTATAAAAATGTATGAATTATTTAAAAAATTGATAAATTAAAAAAAAAAAATTAAGTATTACAGCCTAAAAAACATTTTTTAAGCCCGGGAAATATTCCATGATACAAGTTTTTTAACTGAACTGTCTGTGTTCTTTTTGCCGGGCCCATTTCTTATGTTTTTCAACCCTTTCAATATATTCCCCTTAACCGAAACCTTTTTTTAAACCTTTTTTCCCCAATCGCGAAAAGTAGATAAATTTTTCTTGAAGACACCAAAAAATGAAGCAAAAAAGGGGAATTTGGGGATTAAATTATTTACCGTAGGCTTTTTTTTAAAAATTGCGGGGAAAGAAGTCAAGGGTACTAGGGTTTGGGGCGAATGAGGGCTAAAAGTTTTGACAGGAGGCATTGTCGGTAGAACATGCTGGACTCCTGCCCCCCTTTGTATGGCGTTTTTATTGAAAACTCAATCAATGTGGGTTCTTGTGGGGTGTTTTTTTTTGTTTTTTGGACCAGGGGGAAAAGGGGCCCTCTTTAACGTTTTGTGATGTGTAACCAGAGGGACAAGGGCTCAAAACGTTTTGAGAAAAACTGCGTGCACACGGTTTTTTCGTCACCATTTTAGTTCCCGGGCAAGAAAATTGAATCCCAACCTTTTACAAAAAAAGCAAAAAAACTTTTATCAAGTCCAATGCTATTTCAGAATTGTTTGCAAACGCAACCCCCTGAATGCTGCTAAGACGGCTTATACCATCCGGGTTAAAAAACAAAACAACAAAAAACAACAAAAAAAAAACACACAAAAAAAAAAAAAGATGGAATAAACTACGGAAGTGAAAAAATTTTTTTTTTTTGAAACCAACTTTGTTAGATTCTTTTCAAATTATTTCGTTATTTATCGCAATATCATTTTATTGTTGAATAGGAACTTCTACCAAATCTTTTAAAAATCAGATACGTGGAAAAAAAAAAAAAAATGTATAAAAAAACTTTAAAAAAGGAAAATGGGTTATTTATGATTTTTGTTCCTTATTAAAGTGACGTTGCCAGTATCCTATCCATGGTGTATCCCTGGTATGATGTGGTGTTAGTGGGTTACTAAAGCAGGCGGCAGAAAAACGGCTTTGCCGTCACACCGCTTCTTGTGTTGTCGTGGGCATCTTCATCATTTCCGCCCTCATGCACCCCAGGGGTGTTTTACATTCTATTATAGGAATTAAAACCACTTTTTTGGGCCCTCTAACCCCTTTAAAAAAATAAATGAAATTTTGGGTTCTTACATTGCTTGAAAAAAAATTGGAGTAAAGGAAGAAAACATACCTTTTTAGCTCAATATTTTAAAAATTTCTTTCAAAAAATTTACTATTTTAAAATTTTTACATACTTATAGATGAAATGTTTTTTTAACATATTTATGATAAACCCGAATCTTTTGAAAATATTGTCTATTCACATTTCCTAACATGTAACTTATGAACAAATTTTTTTTCTCCTTTAAAAAAACGAGAACATGTCTTGTTTTAGGGTGAATTTCTATGAGAAGAATAATGTATTCTGAAGAATGATGAAATCTTTTTGCCATTTGTTGCGGGGTTTCTATTTCTTCCAGGGGATTCCTGTATTTCCGGGCTACCCCCTCCATTCCATTTTACTGATGCTTTTTTCCCTCTAAAACCACTTGTCTCTCCTGGGGAAACGCGAGGCCAAAAAACCCGCTGCGGGTGTGTTGTGCTTGGTTTATGTCTTCAACTAATTTGTTTGTTTTTTGCTCTGTTTTTTTTTAGCTGTAAAATTTTTGGCAGTCGTTTTTTTTTCATAAACAAAATGGGCTCTCTTCCGAAGTACGCAGTTAAGCAAGTTTTGGTTGGTATTCCAATTTTCGGGTGGCGTCTTGGGTGACAGTCGGTCTCGCTCAAATGAGGGAAATTAAATTTAAAAATTGCAGGGTCTCTGTTTCTTGCTGGGAAAAGAACCTAACCCCGGGAAAACCTGGTTTTTGGGCTTTGGCCCAAAAAAAAAAAAAGAGGAAAGAGAAAAAGAGCAGACTTATGGTCAATTTTTAATTGCTTGCTTTTGGTGAAGGCTATCCCTAAAAGCAAGCAACGCGCTTAGGAGGTAAACCATTGCTGGGGGCAGTCGGATCGCTATAAATATTTAAAATTGTGCTTTTTTAGCTCCCCAAGCACAAATATTGGATCATCCTGCGTCCGTTTTGGGCATGCGTCGTCGTAAATAATTTTTGTTTTTAAGGGACATTCCTCTGTAACTATGTGTGAACTTAGACCCCCCCAAAAATGCTGCTAAAAATGATCAGCCTAAAATCGGAGGCCATTTTTTTTTTGGAAAATTTTTTTTTTCACCTTTTTGGGCCCCTACCATTATGTATATCTATTCCACGTTACTCTAGCCCACAAAAAATAAATTTTTTTTGTGATTGTGTGATCTTTAACATGGAAATAGGAATCATTTTGGGAAAGAATCCCTATAGTCTTTTTTTAATGATTGAAATCAGATGCTGGGGAAAAATCCTTGAAAGGGGGCAGCCCAAGGGAAAGGTCCGCCCCTGCTAGACAAGATCGGTCTGTCCCAGACAGAAGGACTTGGTTATACCTTGGCGGTGGGGGAACTTTTCAGGTTTATGTTTTTCATCTGTTACCCCCAAAAAAATAAGTCTTCTTCCGGAAGATAGACCATTCAAAAAAGTTTTTTGTTAAAAATTAAAACAAAAACGAATCCGACAAGTTTGTTTCTCTTTTTAGGTAAACACTGTTTTCCCAAAAAATATCAGTGAAACAAATATAGCGTTTTTAAATGACGATTTTTTAAAATAAAATTTTTATCCATACAGGTGTAACTTAAATCAACAATTTTTAACAAAAAAACATCGAATGAATTGTCCCAATTTTGCGGTAGGTGGTGTTCAACGTCCTCGGGAGCCTTTCCCCAAAGTAATTTTTGGCGTCATTTATGGTTTAAAAAACCCCCATGCCAACTTTTTAAAGGGCACCGAAAAAACAAAAAGTTCCAGTAAACAGATTTTTTCATTGAAATTGTAAAGAAAAGCGATATTAATGGGTCCCTTTCTTACGTAAAATTCCCCGAATTGGTTAAAAAAGTTTTTTACAATTTTTTTTGTACTGCCAAATCCAATAAAAAGCAAGAAAGGGAAAAATTCAGTAAATTCAAAAAAAATTCCTTCGAATTTTAAAAATAACAAAAAACAAACAAAAAAAAACATAATTTTTTCAAAACGATTAGAAAAAAGTTTTATTTTTTTAATTTTTTATTTAAAACTTCTCGAGGGGTCGGGGGGCGGGGTTGTGGACATTATGTGGAAGGGGAAAAGGAAGCTCGAAAAAAACCCCAATTGTAAAAAAAGGGGTTGACATATTTCGCTTTTTCATACAAATGGGACCTAGCTCACCATATATGGCCAAAATGTTAATTGGCCCCCGTGTTTGGGGGAGTTGATAGGCACCCGATAGCCCCTTAACTATGATGGAGCTTTTTCAGTGTCATACTTGCAGAATAGCCTTTTTTGTTACATTCAGGTTTATATTTTTTTTTGTCTGCGATATTATTTTTATTTAAACGTGATTCGGCTGTTTTTTCCCCCAATAACTCGTTGGAAAAAGTGCTTTAAATTTAACGTCTAGCTTCGCGACCGGCCTGACCTCTGCGACTTAACAATTAACAAAGAGGCTGCCGTTACTCCAAATATTTGTCACCAGGGTGTTTTTCCCGGAGAGGGGCCATGATTTAAAAAAACTAAAAAGGAGCGTTTAACCCCCGAAAATCCCCTTATCACTTTTTTTATCAACCACAAACGCGGTAAATGAATGTTTCGTTTAAAGTTACTCGTAAAATTTGTAGAAGGGCATATTCGCTATTTGAAAAATCTTCTTCGTGATAGCTGCCCAGGGCACTAGATGAAGATGACTTAAAATTTAAAACTCTCTTGGGACCGTTTTGACGCAGTCGAAATTTAAACTTCAAGAATTCAAAAGCTCGAAAACAGATAACAATAACCTGACTTACGGAAAAGAAAACTTTTGCAAGAATGCACGTGTCAGGGCCCGAACACAGTTTCCGGGTAAAAGAATAGTGTCAATCAAGTGAAAAGTACATTAAAACATGTTAAAAATAATATCTGGGTTAATATTATGCACTGGTCATAGAAAATACTTTGTAAAACAACCCATTAGAAAAAAAAACCAAATAAATTATTAAATACATGTAGGAATAAAAATACTTAAAAGAAAAGAAACAAAATAATGAATTGGGAAGAAATTGTAAAGTATTCTATTAAAAACAGTTATTTTTCAGCTTAGGTTCAGGGGAAAACCCTGATATAACGCTGAGCTTTTTAAAAAAAAAATGCTAAAAGGGTTAAAACTGTAAAAAGTTGATCCTACGAATACATTGGTGGAGCCATGATAATCATCTTTCTCAATCACAATTAAATTTTAAAATTTTTTCAGGGTTTTTTAATTGGCCTTACATTAAAATATACTTGAGCCATGAAACTATTTACATTAAATTCATGTTTGATTTTTTCCCGAAAAAGTTTTTAAAACCCACACCACGGTCCTGGATTCATGATCGAGATCTAAGGGACGGGAAAAAAAAAAAAAAATTTTTTTATTTGACAAAAAAAGAGAAAAGTTTGGAAAGGGTTGCAAAAAATATTTATCCCTTGAGGAAAAAGGAGAAAGGATTAAAAAAAAGAAGATTGAAAAAATTAAGGTATTTGGAATCTGGTATATTTATATCTAATCTTACTCCGTTTGTCGCGAAAGGAAGTACGCCCAAAGGGTTTTTTTTAAAGTTTTTAGCGCGTAACCTTTTTACTTTGATTTTTGTAACTTCTGCAAAATACGGGTTATGTGTTCGCGAATCAATTGCTACCGTCGACTGCGCCCCCCCCATCTTCTCAGAAGACAGCTAAGGGACTTTTTTTTTCTTTGTCAAACTTTGTCTGACAGACGTGGGCAGTGAAAGACTTCAGTGGTTTACTACGAGTGCTCATTTTCCCCGTCTTATCCCGGGGTTTTCCCAGAGAACAAATTATTTTTTAAAGTTTCACCTGTTTCGAAATAATGCCCTAGTTGTGTTGGATTGACGGCATTTCTGCTTTGATGGTGTTTTCTTATGAATGAATCGAAAAAACTGCAATAGTAAAAAATTTTCGAAATGTTCGGAGACGGAAAAAAAAGATAATTCTGCATACGTAAATTTTGTTTTAAAAGTTTGCTGGAAATAGGTCCAGTGTTTCATTGGTCAAATTTTTCTGTTAAACAACTAATATAATATTTTTAAAAAAAAAGTTTAAATTTTGCCGTTATTTATAAATATTGTGAATACGAATATTTTTAATTTAACAAAAAAGTGTGCTAAACCTTTTTCCCCAAAACGCAAAATTCCACAAATGAATTCGTCCAAATATTAACTGCTAAATAATTTAAAGTGAATATAAAAAAAAAAAAAAAATTTAAATTTTTTTAGCAATAGAAGTTTTATCATCAGTCCTCACTTAAAAATACTGGATGCTAGTTTCCTCACTCACAAAAACGGATCACTAGTTCCTCACTTTCAGAATATTGGTCATAGTCCTCACCACAGAATATGGTCCTAGTACCCCTCTCAAAAAAAAATGGGTTACTAGGTCCTCACTACAGAATATGGATCACAAGTTCCCACACACAAAAAGGTAAATTTTCTGAAATTTTACAAGTTCCTCACCCTCGAATACTGATCATAGTTCTCACACACACAGAATAATGATCATAGTTTCCTCACAACAAGAAAACTGGGGTCATGTTCCCCACCCAAGAAAACTAGTCACTAGTTTTCCCCCTTCCATTTTCCCCAAAAGAATAAAGATACTAGTTCCTCACCACACAGAATACGGGGTCACAGTTCCCACACACACGAATAAAGGATTACTAGTTTTCACAACACGAATACTAGATCATTTCTACACACCAAATACGGATCACATTCTCACTACACAGAATATAACACTGGGTTCCCCAACCCCACCCAAAAATAAGGGTCATAGTCTCACCACACGAATACTAACATAGGCTCACCACACAGAAAACTGACATGTTCCTTTCCCCCCGAAAACTGGATCCAGTTCCCCACTCACACAGAAACGGGTCATAGTTCCCCAACACAGAATATGGTCCTAGTTCCTCATCAACAGAATACTTGATCACTTGTTCCTCAAACAGAAACGGATCAAGTTCCTCACCCCACAGAATAGGACACTAGTTCCCCACCCCACAAATATGGATCACTAGTTCCCACCACGAATTTGGACACTAGTTCCTCACCACAGAATACTAGATACTAGTTTCCCCCTCACAAATACTGGGTCACTATTCCTCACCACGAATACGGGGTCCACTATTCCTCGATCATAGTTTCCCACTCCGAATCTGTACTATTTCCCACTCACAGAATACTGGGTCACTATTTTTACAACAGAAAAATGGGTCATAGTTCCCACTTCCCAAAAATGGATCACATTTCCTCACCACAAGAATATGGTCACTATTCCCCTTCACACAGAATACTTGAATGTTCTACTAACAAAATACTGCACTTTTTCCTCACTCAAAATGATACTATTCCCCACTCACAGAAAATGGATCAAGTTCCCCACTCAAGAATAGGTTTTAGTTCCCCATCAAGAATATTGATCACAGTTCCACTCACAAAAACGGTCACCGTTCTTACCACAGAATAGGATCATAGTCCCCCCAAAGAATATTGAACAAAGGGCCTCCCACAGAATATGGATCACTGCCTCACTCCACAGAATATGGGGTCACAGTCCCACTCAAAATATGGATCACTTTCCCCCACCACAAATATGGTCATAGTTCTTTACTCCCCAGAATAATTTGGTACAAATTCCTCCTCAAACCGAATACTGGGTACAGTTCCTCAAACCCCAAGAATATGGATCCTTTGTTCCCATCAAAAAATATGGATCACGTTCTCCCTCCAAAAAGATACTGGATCACTTGTTTCCTCACAGAATATGGATCAATTCTCACTCACACAAATACGGATCCTAGTTCCCCACCAAAAAAATACTGGATCATAGTTTTTTACTCACAAATACTGGGTCACTAGTTCCTCACCCCCAAAAAAACTGGTCCTAGTTCCCCTCAAAGAATACTGGGTCACTAGTTCCACTCACGAATACTGGACACTATTTCCCAAACCCCCAGAATAGGGATTTTTACTAAAATCTTTAATTTTACCCCAGATACTGATCCTGTTCCCACTCAGAATTTTGGTCACTAGTTCCCCATCAAAGAATTTGGGTCCTCTAAAGGTTTCCCCCCCTCACAAATACGATCACTAGTTCCCACTCAAGAATACGGATCCTTTCCTCACTCACAGAATACTGGTCACAGTTCCACCAAAATAGGATCACAGTTCCTCACTCACAAGAATACTGGATCACTAGTTCCCACCACAAAATATGGCACATTCCCCCAAAAGAAAAAGGGTCATAGTTTTCCCCACTCACGAATACTGGTTTTACTAGTTCCCCACACACGAATATGGGTCCTGTTCCTCACCCCCAGAATACTGGTCATAGTTCCTAACAAGAATACGATTACTTTCCAACACAGAATATGGTCATAGTTCCTCACCAAAACAGAATACGTTTTCTAGTTCTCAAACACAGAATATTGGGTCAAATGTTCCTCACCACACAGAATACGGATCACTTTCCTAACCACAGAAACGGATTTCGTTTTCCCCCCACACAGAATACTGATCCTAGTTCCTCACCCAAAAGAATACTGGTCACTAGTTCTCACCCAAAATACTGATCACTAGTTCCCCACCACAGAAAACAAATCACTATTCCTCACCAGAATATGGGTCACGTTCCTACCAACAAAATTGTCATATTTTCCCCAAACAGAATACTGGTCACTATTCCTCACTCCCCAGAAAATGATCAAGTTCCCCTCCGAAAATCATTTCCTAAAACAAAAACTGATCACGTTCCTCAACACAGAAACGGTCACAGTTCCTCCCACCCCCCCCCAAAATTTTCCCAGTTTTACTATTCCTCACCCCAAAAGAATATGGATCACTAGTTTCCCCCACACTAGTTCATTACCCCACAGAATATGGGTCCAATTCCTCACTCCCAGAATATGGATCCTAGTTCCTCACCACAAATAGGGGTCAAGTTCCCCACTCACAAATACTGGACCCAAATTCTACACAAAAATAAGATCACTGTTTCCCCACTCCCCAGAATACTGATACTAGTTCCCCCACAGAACTGGGCATAGTTCCTCCCAAAAGAATACTGGTCATAGTTCCCACACAGAAAATGATCATGTTCCTCACCCTTTCACACTGAATATGGATCTTTCCTACACACAGAATATGATCACAGTTCCCACCAAAAAATTGATCCTATTCCTCATACGAATAGGTACTAGTTCCCACACAAACGAATACCCCCCCCGGATCATAGTTCCTCCCCACGAAAATGGATCACTAGTTCCTTCCCCCACAGAAAACTGTCACAGTTTTCCCCAAAACCCCAGAATTGGATCACTAGTTCCTCCCCACAGAATACTGACATAGTTCCTCCCACGAAATGGTCATATTCCTCACCACACAAATATGGGTTCCTCACTCACACAGAATACTGGATCACTAGTTCCTAACACAAAAATAGGATACTAGTTTCCTCACACACACAGAATACTGATCACTAGTTCCTCACACACACAGAAAACGGATTACTAGTTCCTCAAAACACAGAAAACAGATCACTAGTTCCTCACACACACAGAATACTGGATCACTAGTTCATCACACACACAGAATACTAGATCACTAGTTCCTCACACACACAGAATACGATCACTAGTTCCCCCACACCCAAATACTTATCACTAGTTCCCACACACAAGAATACTAGTCACTATTTCCTCACACACACAATACTGGATCACTAGTTTCCCCATCACACAGAATACTGCATCACTAGTTCCTCAGACACAGAATACTGATCACCCAGTTTTCCCCATCACACAGAATACTTGACCCAGTTCCTCACCATACAGATTTTTCTGGGTCACTAGTTCCTCACTCACACAGAATACTTGATCACTAGTTCCTCACTCACAGAAAACCAGATCACTATTTCCTCACTCACGGAATACTGGATCACTAGTTCCTCACTCACAGAACACTTGATCACTAGTTCCTCACTCACAAAAATACTAGATCACTATTTTCCCCACTCACACAGAATATGGGTCACTAGTTTTCCTCATCACTAGTTCCTCACTCACAAATACTAGATCATATTTCCTCACTCACACAAATTAAGATCACAGTTTCCCCACTCACAAATATTTTTCACATTCCCACCACAAATACATCACCGTTTTTTACTCCAAATACTGGATCAATTCCTCCCACACAAAACGATCACTACCAAAACCACAAAAAAACAATTCCCACCCAAATACTTCACATTCCCCACCCACAGAAACGGACACTAGTTCCCACACAAATTTAACATTTCCCCCTCACAAATCTGGATCACAGCCTCCACAAAATATCATTTTCCTCACTCACACAGAAACTTATCACTAGTCCAACACCCCAGAATACTATACTATTTTCCCACCACGGGAAAACGGGTCACTAGTTCTTTACCACAAGAATAGGGTCACCAGTTCCCCTCACCAAAATACTATCAATTCCTCACCCAAAATAACACTAGTTTTCATAAAAAAATATATCACTATTTTTTCACCCACAAAACGGGTCACTTTCCCACTCCAAATACTATCATATTCCTCAACACCAAAATCACCATTCCTCACCACGAAAACGGATCACTTTCCTCCTTTACAAAAACGTTTACAGTTCCCCACAGAAAACTGGGTCACTATTCCTCACTCAAACAAATACTGACACTATTCTTTACTACAAAAATACGGGCACTAGTTTCCCACTCACAAATACTATCAATTCCCACCCCACAGAAAACCATTTACATTTTCCCACTCACAAATACTTTTACATTCCCCAACCCCCGAAACTTACACTATTCCCACTCACAAATATATCAAATTTTTTCACCACACAATACGGATCACTAGTTTCCCCTCCCCTACAAATATTATCACTATTCCTCCTCACAAAATTGGGTCACCATTTTTACTCACAAAATATGGGGTCATATCCTCACTCACAGAATATGACACATCCCCACTCACAGAATCTGGGTCATTTTTCCCACCACACAAATACTTTTCACTATCCAACACCACAAATACTGGGTACTATTCCTCACTCAAATACGGATCATAGTTCCACCCCACAGAATAATGTCACCCGTTCCCCACTCACACAAAATGGGGTCATAGTTCCTCACTCACAATACTGGGTCACTATTCCCCACCAAACAAAAAATATCACTTTCTTCACCCCACAGAATACTTCCTATTCCTCACTCACAAATACGGGTCACTATTCCCACTCACACAGAAAACTGCATCACTAGTTCCTCATCACAAATAGGATCACTATTCCTCACTCACACAGAATACTGTATCCCTATTCCACACTCACAGAATATTACTATTCCTCACTCAAACAAATACGGGTACTTTCTTTACTCACACGAAATTCTGATCCAAATTCCTCACTCACAAATAATCACATTCCCACCCACAGAATACTGCACACTATTTCCTCACCCAAATACGATCACTATTTCCCACTCCACAGAATACTTTTCACTTTCCCACTCAAGAAAATTGGTCACATTCCCCACTCACCAAAAAATGGGTCACAGTTCCTCACTCACAAAA
>CM037789.1:61512236-61556735 GCA_021229015.1 Solen grandis | reverse complement strand
CCTACCTTGAAAAAAAAAAAAATGGATGAATCAAGGGGATAGATTCTTAAAAAGTGTTAAAAAAATTAACACCTAGATCTGTCAGTTTAAATGAAAGATTGACTTCAGAAAGTTGTTTTATTGATAAATGTATGTCTGTATATCTTTTATAATTAAATTTATTTTATAAATATTTTATTATAATTGTTTTGTACAACGGTAATTTATTGTTAAATGTTTCTGAAAAATTTTATTTGAGCTCTATTTTCAGTCCTGAGTAAACGTATCACGTGATATTTTGTTTTTTCGTTTTCTATTCCATATTTCAGTAATAAAGCAATTCCGCGAACTTATTAATCGCCCCTCGTATATCGAAATATATCCTAGTGAGTATTCGTGGGGATAAACAGATTAACAGCTATCAGCTGAATGTTTTTATTTCCATACATGAAATTTCGAATTTTTCCGAAAACAAATGAAAATTCGAACAGTCATAAATTATGTGATTATGATAACAAACGTGGCTGATTTTTCATTTATGAAATGAGTTTATTTCATCATACTTGTGTACACTATTCAATATAAATATTCAAAAAACGTGTTTATCCCAAATCATGGACGAAAGGGGTTATTGTGTCTTATATAAAAGAAGGCGATACAAATGACGTGGAAAATTACAGATGTTACATTTGACTTGATTAATAAATGGTGTAAATGATGTTTTTAATGAATGTCAATTAATTGTTATTAGTAGTATAGGTATTGAGCGTGCCTGACTAAACCCCCCCCCCCCCACTCCTCCAAAAAACCGGCACGCTCAATCCCCTTATACTATTTAATTAGTTAAAAAAATCAAAAAATCACACAAATGTAAACTTTAAAAAAAAACAACAATGAAAAAATAAAGAAAATTATTTTTTTTTCCTGACCATTTTTTTATATTAATTCCTCACTCTGAATATGGAGGAGGGGTTTCTAAGTATTATAAAAAAATTCAATATTATACAGTTTTTATATTTTTGGATATTATCTGAAACTCAGTTATCTGTAATTCTTGTTCATAAAAACTACTTATAATGTCTTGTCTTTTAAATCTTTTATTTTATAAGTAACAGGATTTGAAATTTAAAACTTTTTTCAATTACAAATATTTCTCTAGTCCAACGAGTAGTATAACCCTTTTCAAATTTACCTTTCTTTTTTGTTATTTTACTCTATTCCACTTTAAATTTAGGTTTCTTAATTTTATTTTCTTCTTCTGGATATAAATTTTCATACATGTTAATGTATTTTTGATTTACTTGCTTCAACAGGTGTCATTTTAATTAAAGAATGAAAATTGTATTATTATAATCTTTAACTAATTGATTAATACTTCATAATATTTAGTAGTTTCATGAGCAGTAAAATATTTAAACATATGTTGTTCATATTTCCCTACCCAACGTTCTACTACACTAGATTTTTCTTCATTCTCAGTTGAATATAATTTTTATGTTATTATCATTTAATAATTCTTTTACTTGTCGATTATAAATTCAGATCCTTTATCTGACCAAATAAAAATTGGTTTTCTTTCTTAAAATAATGTTTTAAAGGGCTTCACTTATGTTATTCCTGTTTTATTTTTCAATGGAATTAACCAACCATATTTACTAAAAACATCTATAACTGCTAATAAATATTTATAATGTTTATTTTGTTTTGAATATTGTTGCATATCTACTAAATCAACAGCCCATATTTTATCTATTGAATCAACAAAAACACGTCTTTTAGGAAATTTCTTTATAACTCTATGATGTAATTCATCTGCTAATTTATCCCCTTTTGTTCCTATAAATCTATTTTTCTTAGATCCACACTCAGAACATTTAGCTTTTAACATTTGTCTATTATTGGTTGTTGTTACTTGTTCTACTGAATTATTTTCAGTATTTTTTTTACAACGTAAACAATATATTTTTGGGTGATCCATTTTTAAATAGCTTAAAATTGTTTTCTTAAAAAATGGCAGATCGAAAAGTTTGTACAAAATGTAAAGAATACAAACTACTAAGTGAATATTATAAAAAAAAAAAATTTTTGTTAAATCCTTTGAAAAATTAAAAGGAAAAAAAACACCAATTAAAATTTATTTCTTTTAAAATGAGACCAAGAAATTTTAAAGATCTTATTAGTGAAACTATTATTGATGATATAGATGAAGAAAATATAATTAAATATATTAAGTTATTAAGAAAAAGAATAGTTATTAGTAACTTTCCTTTGAAAATAAAAAAAATTACTCTCATCCTGTTCAAGTTATTCAAACACAAAATAATATAAAAGAATTCTATAATAGTTTGAGAGATAAATTTGAAGCTTGGATAGATAAATTTCAAGAAAGAGGATCTGGTTTTGTTTTTAGAAATATTAAAAGTGTAGAAGTAAAACAATATAAATATGATTATCAGAAAGCTTCATCTTATATACCTCTTCAATTTAAATCAAATAATATTATTAATGTTAAAAATAAAAATGATAATAAATGTTTTCTCTGGGCAATACTATCTTATTCCCTGCAGATGATAACAAAGAAAGAGTGACAAAATATAAACCATATGAAAATAAACTTAATATGGATGGGATTGAATATCCAGTTAAAATAAAAGATATTCCAAAAGTAGAGAGACAAAATAATATATCTATAAATGTTTTTGCATTAGAAGATCAATCTAATAAACAATCTTTATATCCAGTTTATGTTTCAAACAATGAAAGTGAAAATAGTGCTACGCAACCGTTCCGTGTAGTTGATCTCTTATACATTGAAAGTAATGAAAATACCCATTATTGTTTAATTAAAAATTTAGATAGTTTCAAGTATGATAAGAATAAGCATAAATCATTTACATGTAGAAATTGTTTACAAGGATTTCAAAGAGAAATAACATTAATTAATCATAAAGAAATATGTTATGATAATGAACATTGTAAATCTATAATGCCTGAACCAGGAAAAAATATTCTTAAATTTAAAAATTACCATTTCAAAAATAAATTACCATTTGTTATATATTGTGATTTTGAATCAAATAATATTCCATTATCTACTACTCAACCAAATCCAGAAGAATCTTACACAAAAAAATTTAAAAAAAAAATAGTTATGGAATATATGTCAAATCTGATTATCCAAATATATATAAATCACAATACTTTTCTTATGTTGGAAATAATGCAATAGAAAAATATGTAGAAAAAGTAATAAAGATATTTAAAGAAATAAACTATAAGATCTACCTTAATGAACAGAAAAAACCAATACTAAGTAGGGAGGAAGAAGACGAATTTCAAGAAGCAACTGAATGTTATATTTGTGAAAAAGGATTTAATGATGATAATTATAATGTTTCAATGGAACAAAGTTCCAGCTATGGAACAGCTGTGAAACACAGTGAAACACCACAGCCGGACAAAGTCCGTAAAGTAAGAGAACATAATCATCTTTCAGGGAAATATAGAGGAGCAGCATGTCAATCATGTAATACTAAAGAAGGTAAAGTAACAAAATTAATACCTGTATTCTTTCATAATGGCTCTAATTATGATTTCCATTTTCTAATTGAAGAACTTATGAAATATGAAGATAAATATAATAAAGTAAAACTTCTTTCAAAAAGTTCAGAAGAATATATTTCTATAGATTATGGATCATATTATAAAAAATTAAGATTCTTAGATTCTTATAGATTTATGAGTAAAGGGTTATCAGGTATAGCTAAATCAATAGATGAATTTCCTATTTTAGAAAAAGAGTTTAATGGAGATATTTCACTACTAAAACAAAAAGGATTCTATCCATATGAATATATTGACTCTATTGAAAAATTAAATGAAACACAATTACCAGATATTAAAGAATTTTATTCTACATTAACTCAAACAACAATTACGGGTGAAGAATATCAACATGCTCAAAAAGTTTTCTCTCATTATAATTGTAAAACTTTACAGGATTATCATGAATTATATCTTAAAACTGATGTTCTTATTTTAGCTGATGCGTTTGAAAAATTTAGAAGTTTTTTCTTAAAACACCATAATATAGACCCTTGTTATTGTTACTCTGCTCCAGGATTAACATGGCAATGTGGTTTAAAATATACAGGGGTAGAATTAGAATTATTAACTGATATAGATATGCTGCAAATGTTTGAGAAAGGTATTAGAGGAGGATTTTCAGGAGTATTAGGTCCTAGATATGTAAAAGCTTTTAATAAATATACTCCTAACTATCATGGTAATGGAAATAGAATTATAGATGAATATGAAAAGGAGGAAGCGTTAGAAATATTAAAGAATGGTGGAAACTTAAATAAGTTCTTTGAAGAAAAATACTTATTATACTTAGACGCTAATAATCTCTATGGATGGGCAATGTCTCAGAAATTACCTACTAAAGATTTTAAATGGGAAAATAATCCTAATTATTATAAAGATATTACAGAAGGCAGAGGTTGTTTAATAGAGTGCGATCTTGAATATAATGAAGAGTGTAAAAAGAAAACAATTAAATATCCTTTAGCTCCTGAAAAGATGAAAATAAATAAAGAACAATTATCTAATTATCAATTAAATTTATTAGGAGATAAACCATTAGGTAAAGAAGAAAAACTATTCTTAACATTATTTGATAAAAAGAAAAAAAAAATTGGAAAAATTACAAAAGTTCATAGAACAATTTCATTTAAAGAATCAGATTGGTTAAAAAAATATATTGATTTTAACACTGAACAAAGAACTAAATCAACATCTGATTTTGAAAAAGATTTATGGAAGTTAATGAATAATTCTTTTTATGGAAAGACTTTAGAAAATATAAGAGGAAGAAATGAGATTAATCTACTTACCAATAGAGAAGAAGTAAGAAAATATATAAATAAACCTAATTTTAAAGATTCAGTTATATTCAATGATAATCTTGTTGCAATTGTAAATAATGTTACTTCTGTTACATTTAATAAACCTATTTATTTAGGACAAGCAATTTTAGATTATTCTAAATTATTAATGTATCAATTTTATTATAATGTTGTTAATAAACTATGGGAAAAGAATGAACTTGTTGCTTCAGATTCAGTTTTAGGTGATACTCCAATAATACTAAGATATAAAAACAAAATATATATTGATAAGATAGAAGATATTACTGATGAATATGAATATTCAAATGGTAAATTTTATTGTAAACTTACAAATTTAGAAGTTTGGACGAGTAAAGGATTTGTTAAATTAAAAACTGTAATTAAACATGAAACAGAAAAAGAAATTTTTAGAGTTGTTACACCAGTAGGATTTGTTGATGTAACTGAAGATCATTCTTTAATAAAAGATAATAATGAAATTATTAAACCTAAAGATTTAACACTAAATACAAATCTTTTATTTAACGATAATTATAAAGAAAAATTAAATCCACCTTTAAAAGAAGAATTTTTGAAATTAGAACCAACAACTCTAGAAGAGAAAAAAGCTTTTATTGAAGGATTCTTTTTAGCAGATGGATCTAGTGGAATTTATAATTAAAAAATCTTAATTTAAATAAATGTTTAGAATGGTGTAAAGAAATATATCCAACAGATTTTAAAATAATAGATTGTATGAGATCATCTGTTTAATTTTCCAAAAGGAAATATTAAAGTAATGACAATACAATTTGAAAAATTTTATACTGACAAAAAAGTAAAATTACATTTTCATGTTTACATTATCTTATAACATCTTTAGGTTATAATACCAACATTAATACAAGAATAGATAATCCAAATATATTTAATTTAAACATAACAAAAAAAGAACAAATTGCTAATGTAAAAAAGATAATACCATTAGGAAAAGAAAAACGAATAGTATATGATTTATCTACAGAAACTGGGGATTTTAATTGTGGATTTCCATTAATCGTAAAAAATACCGATAGTATATTTATATCAATAACAACAAAAGATGTTTATAAAGATTTAGAAAAAATAAAAGATGACTATCTAGATACATCTGATTATCCTAAAGATCATCCACTTTATTCACAAAAAAATAAAAAAGTAATTGGATATTTTAAAGATGAACTAAATGGAAAAATTATGAATGAGATAGTTTTCTTAAGAAGTAAAGCTTATTCTTTTACTTTAAGTGATGTTGAAGATTTACAGGAAATAAAGAAAATAAAAGGAATAGGTAAAACAACAATAACTAAAGATATAAAGTTTGATGATTATAAAAATTGTTTATTTAATGAAACACAACAAATAAATAAGATGTATACATTAAATTCTGATAAACATGAAATGTATATTAATGAAGTAAATAAAATAAGTATGTCTCCATTTGATGATAAAAGATATATATGGGATAATGGAATAGATACTTTACCATTTATGTAGCTTCCATGCAACAAATCCAGTTAATGACATTCCACCAATAATAAATACAATCTCTTTATTTTTTTGATCTTCAGAAGGAGTATAAAAATCACTTAATGTAGGTTCTTTAGGTAAAGGTTCTAATTGTTTACCTGTGATATAGTAATATTCTTTCATTGCTTCATCAACATCTTCAAAGGTTTTTACAGCATGATCTTCCTTTTTCGTTTGTTCATTTAAAAAATCTAATCTTTGTGTTCTTTCTTCACTCCATTTATTATGTGAAGATTGATATTCTTCCATCGCTCTATCATGTCTTTTTCTCTCTTCATTACTTTTATTCTTATCAATAAGAGAAAATAAATAATTACCACCTCCAAATGCAGCAGCATTCAATGCCGCTCCACCAAAATCTAATCTTTGTGTTCTTTCTTCACTCCATTTATTATAAGCTTTATATTCTTCTATTCCACCAACCATCATCGCTATTGCACTTGCCATTTTATATGGAACAAAGTTCCAGCTGCGTAGCATTATCTTTCAAAAATAAAAAATAAACTACGCTAGTTACGAAGTTCTACTTCATAATATTATCATGAATAATACCTTGTTTAACTAAGAATTCTTTTGTATAAATAGATAATATAATATCAACAGTTAACATTGAAATATCTTTAAAATCCATTTGTAGTTTGGTTGTATTTGTTCTAAAAAGTTTTCTAATTAATTCTGAATAACCCACTGTAAAAGCAGAAATCAATACTCCATGATAAGCTGTATTAACAATTTGTTTTTCATCCGCCATTTTTTAGAAAACAAATTTGTGAACTTTGTTCAGCTATGGAACAGCTGTGAAACATTATGGACGAAGTTCGGCTGCGTAGCACTATGGAATAAATGGGTCATATTCAACTTTTTCTTGTGGTTCAACTTTTTCTTGTGGTTTAATTTCTTTCTGCATGGGGTTTACTTGTTTAGAATTATACATATATAATCCCAATCCAACAACTCCAATTAGACATAAAGGTATATAATTTTTGTATATATTTACACGGATGAAATCCGGCTGCGGAACACTATGTTGAACTTCTTTAACTTCATTATTGTGTTTAACAGCCGGACTTTGTCCGTCCTCTTTTGTAATGCTACGGTCCGGCTGTGGCAGCCGAACTTCGTCCGTAATAGATTTTAATTGAATGTTTTCTTTCTTCATTGCTTCCATTTCTTTTCTTTTTAATTCAGCTTTTATTTTTTTTGCTTCTGCAATTCTTTTACCTGCTTTAACTCTTTTTGGGTTTTTACTTTTTTTAACAGGATCTGGATTTTGTACTTCACTCATTTTTAATGGTATAAAGTTCTGGTTGTGGATCTTCCTTTTTTTCTGGTTGTGGACTATGGACTTTGTCCAGATGCGTAGCACTTTGTGCAGAGCAGCGGTTCCCTTGCTCAAAATCATTTTTACTTTCAATAAAGTGCTCCGCAGCCGGGCTTTGCCCGAAGTCAATATTTTCTATTGTTGTTAATACTGTTGTAAAAGGAGCAAGAAACATTCCATATTTATAATATAATTCACAACATAAAGAATTTAAAGCATTATTTAAAAAAGGATCTTCATTTAAATCTTCTATTAATTTAGGTTGATTTTTAACTTTAAAATATTTAGACACTCCCATAACATATAAATTAATAAAAGAATTCCCTAAAGTTTTGTCATACTTGCTCCTAATTTAGCTTCATATCGAATATATAATTTATTAATTTCTTCATCTGGTAATTTTTCAATATCTAAAACTGAGATTTCTTTTCCTAAATATTGTTTACTCATTCCTCCAGAAACAAGAGCTAAAAGTCTTTCTTTTTTCATTTTCATTATGTATATCCAGCCGTTCCGTAGCATTATTCTGTGGATTTGGTGTTTCTAGTATTTCTTCAGCATTCATTTTATAAAATTTAAAATAGATTTTTTTTATGTTTAAAGTTAATTTTCTATAATTATAAGTGAGATAACCTATTAAACTTAAAGTACATATATTAGTAAAAAAATTTAATATGGACAAAGTCCAGCTGTTAAACACTACAGACAAGCTGTTAAACAAAATCTCCATTTTAATACGGATTTCATCCGCAGACAAAATAATTAGTAGGTTGGTCAGTTTTCAAAATTAATTTACTATGTTTCTTTTTTTTCAATTCTTCTTTAATTCTTTCTCTTTCTTCTAATGTAGGGATAACATCATTTTCTCTTAGACAGTTTTCAAAACTATCCCTATCTTTAGTATAAAAATACATAACCATTTTGTTTGTTCTCTTAAATCTTTTAAAACTGAATTATATCTTTGAGAGATAACCCAAACAGATTGTTCAGCATGTCTCCCTGAAAAAGCTAATTCAGAAAGCATATCTCTTTTCTTTGTTAACTCTTTTGTAGCACTACAATCATCTATAATATATAGAGTAGGATATCCTGCATATTTATTAAAAAATATGCTTAGTAGTTCTTGTAGTTTTTCTACTCCATTAAGTGTTCCACAGCTGGACTTTGTCCATACAATAGGATTAACAATTATTAAATTCTTTGTTTTAGGATTTTTAACATCAGAGATCCATTCTCTATTTTTATATGCTTTATTCCATTGAATAGTTGGACATAGTATAATAATATATTTAAATACACCCCTATATTCTTTTTCTAAAAGATCTAAAACAAATTCTGTTTTTCCACATCCTGTTTGTCCACATATAATTGCACAGTGTGGATATTTAGGTAGTTCCATTTTTCTAATTTATTATTTAAAATTACTTAAGTAATTATTTAGTAATTATTTAGTAATTATTTAGTAATTATTTAGTAATTATTTAAGGTATATATAGTAATTATTTAGTAATACTTAGTAATTATTTAGTAATTTATATACTTCACTATGAAACACTATGGAACACTGTGAAACACTAATACACAATATTTATAAATCTACCCTCATCAAAATTAATTTGTGCATCTTGTATAACAAATAGATAAACATTTATTGGCTTATCCGATCCTGCGTCTTTTGTTATTTGTATAGTTATACCTTCTGATGCATTTTCAATTCTTCTCCCTGAACCATGTAGAGAGTTATCATCCGTTGAACGTAAATCTAACCATAATGCATAACTGTTTGTTAGATATTTTTCTAATGTTACATTGGTGAAATTTAATTTTTTTATCATCTTACTAATTTCTTTATCATCTTTTGAATTAAAAGCAAAGAATTTTTTTATCTCATCCCACTGTTGATAAGCTCTCATTCCTTGACTGTATAGTTGATTTGGAACTCCTTCTATTGTTATTTCTACTTTTGTTATTTCAGGATTAAAATAATGTTCTGTTGATGTTCTATCCGGATCTTCAAATAACATTAGAATACCTTTCATACTTCTAGCTGGAACATTTAGATTAATATTCCAAAGTGTATCAGATTTGTTTTTTGTTATTTTCCTATGTCTAAGTATTCTATCATATAAAATAACAATCTTACCACTAAATCTATTTCTAATTATTCTAGCTAATTCAACATCAGAAACACTTTCAAATTCTAAACAAATATTCTTAATAACATAAGAAGCATTATTATCACTAGATTTAACTACATTATTATAATCATTAAATGTAAGTTCATATTCAAGTCTATCTCCTAGAACCGCTTGATAAAAAGGCATATGTGATTCTAATAATTCAAAATCTAAAGGAATAAAAATTATTTTTATAAGCTTTTGCAATAGCTTCATCTTGTGTATCTGAGGAAGCATTACCAGCTCCAACTCTATGTCTTAACATGTTTATTTTACCAATTCCTTGGTACGCCATATTTTCACGTTCTGTAGGAGACTTCCATAAATCGATATAACAATGAAATATATCACTATCATCAATTGACATTACTTCATTTCCAGATATTTTTATTGTTGTTTCCTTAATTATTGATCTTCCTATGTTTGGATATATTGTTGCATTTGCATCACTATCACTTTTGATTTCAATTTCAAATGCTAATCTTGTTGTTCCAGGAACAATAACATCATTACCACTTAGATTAGGAAATCTTACTAACAATTGTTGATTTTGATCAATAGTTGAAGGATTATTGCTTATTACAACACTTTGACGAATACCTTTAATACCTCTAGGTTCTCTTATTCTTCTGTATGGGTTTAGTTTTTCTCCGTAAGCCGACATTTTTTAGAGGGAAAAATGGAACTTTGTTCCAGCTGTAAAACATTTTTTTAATGTTTTAAAACTGGAATTTTTATTCCATATAAAATGACAGAAGGAGGATATGATTTTGAAAATCTTTTGATAAATGATGATTATGATGATGTTGATGATGATGAAGATGATGAAACTCCTCTTATAAATAATGATAGACAAAGTCAAATTACTCATATTGAGGATAATACAAGAACACAATTAATAATAGAACAGAGAAAATATATGGTTGATAAATATTTTAAATTTTTAAAAGAAAATGGAGAAGAATCAAAATATATCGATATTACAAACTTTGAAGTTATAGATAATAAACTATATTTAAAAGTTCCAGGTAAAGAGGAACCTATTAAACTTAGTAAAGGTAATAGTTTTATATCTTTGAACACTTTAGAGGTTAAAATTGGAAGAGGTGCAATTAGAAACTTGTTGAATATACGTTATGAACCATTATCAAAACAAGCCAAAGAAAAATTACAAAATGCAGAAAGAAACATTCCAAATGTTGATAATATAGAAATGACTGATTTACCTAGAGCGGTTGAAACTGCAGCAAATGCTGTTGAAACTGTAATGGAAACATCTTTTTCTGAAGAAGAAATGCTACGCAGCCGGACTTCGTCCGAAACTAGAGTGAAAGAAATAGTTGGAATTGAACAAGGAACACAAACAATTATAGATAAAAGAGAAATGGATGGAGTCCTTAAAGCAATGACCACTGTAAAAGAAGAGCTGGAAAATAACTTGGCTAATTTAAACAAACAAAAAATTAGCAAGAGAAAAAAATATAGAAAAAAAATAAAAAAAAATACATAAAATATTAAATGAAGATACAACATTAGCAGAAAGAATAAAAACTTTATTTAGAGAACAAGGGATTACAATTGTTAGTATTTTAACTGCTTTTGGAATGATTATTGGTGTTATTGTTGAAACTCTTATTCCTGGTGGTGGTGGAACTGTAACACCTAAACCTCCTGGGAAAGGAGGAAATGTAAGAGATTGGATAAAAAAACAATTATCAAATATTGCTAAACTATTAGCAAAACTAGCAGGTAAAGCGGTAGAAGCATTACCAGGGATTATTGGAGCTATTGTAGGATGGTTATTAAAAACAACAGGAAATGTTGTTGCATGGTTTGGAAATAATTTATGGGCTTTGTTAATTTTAGTTATAGGAATGATTTATACAGCTGTTAGAGAACATACTCGTAAATAAATAAAGCTAAAAGTCCTGCTGTAATACTTCCTATTATAATAGATATTTTATCATCTTCATGTTCACTAGTGCTACGCAGCCGGATTTCATCCGTTGTTTCAATGATTTCACTAGGTTTTATTGGTTTACTAGGTTTTATTGGTTTACTAGGTTTTATTGGTTTACTAGGTTTTATTGGTTCACTAGGTTTTATTGGTTCACTAGTCCGGACTTCGTCCGTAGGTTCTGGTAAAGAATTTTTTGTTGATGTACCACTTATATCTGTGGGTTGTGTAGTAGTAGGTTCAACATGAGAAACATTTACATCACTATTAAAACCAAGTGTTTGAATTTCTGTTGCAATTACAATTTTATTATTATATCCTACAATAGTGTCAATTTGTAATTCCATATCACTAGGAGACATATATAACCCAATACCATAAACATAATCAACTTTACTTCTTGCATTTTTTAATACATCTTCATAATTTTTTATTTGAGCAGGTATATCAATTGGTTTATCAATTGCATCTTGAACATTTGCTAAAAATTGTTTTTGAGAATCAAATCCTGTACCTATTTTTAATATGTCTGTTTTTGTTAGAGCTTGCGCCCCTAATAGAGCCCATACAAACATTCTAATACTTTCATTAATTCTTTCAACACCTGCTTTTGTAAAACCTTCTGATTTATCTAATATAAACATTGTCCATGCTTTGCTTATATCTACTGTATGTGATATACTATCGTTTGGACTAAGGAATGGACCCTCACTTTTACGTTCTTGTCTTTCTTTTCCAGATGGTTTAAAGTATTGTACCCATTGTCCAAGACCCTGACATTTAGAGCTACTTTCTAATTTTTGTCTCCAATCTGTATTTTGTGAAACATTAAATTCATCACATATCTTATTATATACAGCTTTGTTATAAGGATTTTTATAATAACGAAATGTCACATCTGTTGGTAAAGGTGTTTGAAGTTCTTTTAAAATACATGCAATACAATAATAAACATGAAATGTATATACTGTTTTAGTTAATAGAGTAGTGTTTTGCATATGATCTTGATAACTTACTCCACAACCAGAAGTAGCACACCAAACCGCAAAATTTAATTGACATTGCCACCAATCAAATGAAGAATGCTTCCATGTATTCCAAGGTTCATTACTGTGTAATGTAGGGTTTTGATAGTTTTGAAATAAATCAGGAAATGTTACTAAAAAACTATCATTTTGGTTAATATAAATTGTTTGTTTTGCAAGATTAATATTCTTTTTAGTATATTTAACATGTGGGTTATATGAAATATCACTATTATATTTAAATTCTTTTGGAATCATTTTTTATCGGTAAAAAATGTATAATATAATTTCCAATATTGATAAACCTATAAACCTACAACAATATATAGATAATAAACATGGAGATAAGAAAATTGGATTGAGAGGTTTTACTTACTATAGGTTGTATATTAAACATGTGGTTTCGTAAATATATATTATAATTAAATATTTAATTGGACAATGGCTTGATACTCATCCCAGTCATATATCCCCACCACCCAAAAAAATAATTTCAGATGGTTTTTATAATTTTCAACAAATAGTTGATGTATTTAAAGATTTTGACAGCAGAATAACATTAACTGTTGATGAAAAAAATGGTATTGCTTGTTTAAAAGCAGAAGATTACTCAACAATAAGTACAGTTAGTGATATAACCTATGGATTAATAATAACCAAAAAATTAAGAAAAATGTTAGGATTTAAAGAGAGCTCTTATATAAAAAATTCACCTCTTATTAAACCACCATGTTATGGTGAACAGCCAATAGATTTAGCTCCTTATAAACAATTATATGTTCACCTTGAACAAATAAATAGTGCTTACAATTTTTTTAATGGTTCTCCTAGTAATATCCTAGGAGTTGTTCCAATTGAAAATAAAGCATTTGGAGATATTGTTAATATAAACTTTAGTAATCCAGAGCATAAAAAATTAACTATAGGAAATATTTCAGAATTAAATATAAGTGTTTGTGATGAAAAAGGACAAAAAATAGATAATCATGGATTACCAATGAGTTGTGTTTTAGAAATTATTCCTTAGTGTGTTCCATAGTGTTTCACAGCTGTTCCATAGCTGAAATTTTATTCTATAAAAATGAGTATATTTGGTTATAAAAAGTATATACTAGATGATAGTAAGATAGATTCATATTTTAATAATTTAAAGTCAAATTTAGAAAGTAAATTATTTAATATTTAATTTTTAAAAATTAAGTTAAATTTTGGTAGAATTATTGAAAAACATTACAATAAGTGCTGAAATAAAAGGTTCTTTATTTAAAAGTAAGGTGTTTTCATTTGGAAATGCCGGTAGAGAAAAAGATGTTGGTTATGTTGTGATGAGGCGTGGTTATATTACTGGTATTGGTCTGTCGAGTAAAAGGATAAGTGGTGAAGTGCGAGTTGGTGTGTTGGTGAATGGAGAGCTTTTAAGTGGGTGTAATATTACTTTACATACAACAACAGCAAAACATGATAATTTTGAACGCCCTTTTTTAGTTGAGGCTGGAAGTGTTATTAATTTTGTTAGTCTGGTAGATAATGCAACTGTAGTTAATACTGTTGCCTCGTTATTGTTTGAATTCAAATAATATATATAAAAAATGAAGCAACCAACGGCCCCAGATTTATACCCTGATTTAAATAGTGAATCTAGTCCGGACTATAAAACAGCTACGCAGTCGGACTATGGAACTATCCATAGTGCTGTGCAGCCGGACTCTGTCCGTAGTGAACTTCGTGAACCAAGTCAAAATTATAGATTGCAAAAAATCTCAGAGATTGAAAAAACATTAATTAATGAGAGAGATACTCGTAAAGCATTATATAAAAAATATAAAAGAGGAATAAATATAACAGATGGAGTAGACACAGCTTTTATGTCTGCTAGTATAATTATAGGAACTATTGGTTTAATTGTTCCTATTCTACTTCCGTTAGAAATTGCCGCTCTTGTATGTGGAGGAGTTGGAGCCTCTATAAAAATTGTTAGGCTTAGATTTATGAATAAAATTAAAAAACATGATAATATTAAAACTATTGCTAACAGTAAATTAAATAGTATAAAAAATTTAATCTCTAAAGCTTTAACAGATGGAGAGATATCTGAACAAGAATTTAAACTTATATTAGATGAATTAGAAAAATATAATGAGCTTAAACAATTAACAAAAAACTCTGCGGTTCCAAAAAACTATTCAAAAGAAGAAAGGCAAAAATTAATAGAACAGGGAAGACAAGAAGCAATGGAGATAATATCCAAAAATATAAAAACTGTATAATTTAATTTTTAAACGTTAGAAAACCTCCTCCATATTCATGAGCTTAAACAATTAATATAAAAAAATGGTTCAGGAAAAAAACATAATTTTCTTTATTTTTTTCATTGTTGTTTTTTTTAAAGTTTACATTAGTGTGATTTTTTTGATTTTTTTAACTAATTAGTAGTATAGGTATTGAGCGTGCCTGGTTTTTGGAGGAGTGGGGGGGGGGGGGGGGGGGGGGGTGAGTCAGGCACGCTCAATACCTATACTACTGTTATTACCTGTATGTTTGATTGTTTTTCAATCTGTTATAATAAAAAAATAGTAAAAAGTCTTAGCATTGTTGTCTTTCCATATTTTCTTTTTCAATACTCTTTAAATATAAAATAACTGACATAATAAGTAAAAAAGATTTAATTTTGATCATATTATCTGTATGGCACTAATTAAATGATCAGGGTAAATTGTATAGGGAGCATTGTAAAGTATCACCGACACACTTGACTGCATGCAGGTAACCTTCAGCCAACAATTTGAAAGTTTGCAAAGTGAGACTAGTAAAAGGTGTGAAGTTGGCAAATGGGAACAAACCTGAGGAACAGGGGGCACACAATGGGGATTTCCACTCCAGAGCACAAAAATTAACCCAAAATCACGACAATTTCATTGAAATATTGCCTAGAAAATTGTATGACCAAGTCAGCTATGGGGAAGGTCATGTGTCCCCTGTGCCCCCTCCCCCCTCCCCCGGTGAATCAAGTGGAAGCCTTCAAACTTTTGGATAACGTAAACGAAAGGGAGAAGATAAAAAAAAAAGTGACGAGTTACAGTTACTGCCGAGTAATGGTTCGCGTACGTTACATGTGATCATGTGGTCTTATAGTTGTATACAAGAGAGAGAGAGAGAGAGAGAGAGAATTTGATATCAGTCGTATCTACTCTTTCGAAGAAATGGGCGAGGTATTTTAAATGATCTGATACATATGGAGTTATCTCCCCTTTTCTGGAATTCCGATAGGTGTCGCTACGTGGACAGGAAATTAAGACTATACTTTTGGACCATCTAAAAACCCTAATTCAAGGTAAGTTTCTATTCCATCTGTGATTTTGATAATCGTATCTATTACGCCTGTTTGTGGACTAGTACTGGAAAGTCAAGCTTGGCACAGCCTATCAGTTTATTTTGTAGTACAAATATGCATGGCCGTTCGAAGTACTCAGTTGTGTTTAAGTCATTTTAATTCATTTGGTTAATCAACATTTCTTTTACTAACAAATTCTACCAACACTGGTATGGATCAACAAATACAATACTATAATATTTATATATGTAGGGCCTATTCAGTGTATTGATAAGCGGTTTAGTGGGGATGTAAACAAAGTAAATCTACGAGATAGCTTGCATAGATTACTGCACAAAAATGGAAGGTTTTAAGCCGGAAGAGATAAGTTACAACTTAAATTTACAGCTGAATTTCTGTCAGTATATAGATAATTTAGTTGAGTTTAAATAATAAATGATCAAAGAATCATAGAGAAATATGAATTTGATAAGACAATTGATAATCCCGCGATACTGCTCGCACACCAATATAAGAGAGAGATGTTTGAGAGAGAATATGTATCGTCCGATAAATTTGCAAACTGTGTTACCTTGCTTGGTTGCACACAACCGATGCGCTGTTTTGTTGGTACGTGTACGTGTTATTTGAACACGCAATAGTATCCCATTACGGAAGTTGATAAATATGTCGCTCGAATATAATGAAACTAAACACATTGTAATTATTCGCCATATTTTCGATCTCAAAGGTAATTAGATATTATGTGGCTTTAGGGGAGTTGTTGCCGTTCCGGCTATGTGTAGTATTTAAACGAAACAGCGCGTTGAAAAATGTTAACAATGCAAAAAGTCCCTAAAAAAGTTTATATTCCTACGCGTTTTTTTTTATCATGTGACGCATTTTCTGGAGATAAAACGTTTTATCCGGCACTTTAAAAAGCATGATAGCACAATAAATAGCAAATACTTGCTTATATCTTGAAATACCGCGTAAAACAGAATATTTTTCCCATTTCACAATTTGGATTTTATTTTTTATGATTTTACAGGAGAATGAAAACGTTTCGTCACTGTAGACCCTTCACAATATCATCAAACATGTTTTAAGTTTGACGGTAAGTCAAATATTTTTTAGTTTAATCATATTTTATGGATTTAAAACATGAACATGTAACATAAAGAGTTCATTAAATACAAAACAGAATACAATTAACACGGAAAAGGAAACATATATGTTAACAGTTTGAAGCAAATGGGCTTGGGCACAAGTTTTGCCAACATTAATGAAGGCCTTTCCCAGACAGAATTAGATTAACAAAATGTTCACTTTAATGATACATAAAACTTGTTTATGTACTTAATGTGTAAGACAACTTGCTTTCTTTAGAAAATTTAAAGTAATTATTATAAGTATTATTTACGAAATTGTAATTAAAGATAAAAAATATGAAACACACACACACACACACACACACACACACAACTTCACCAAACTTATTGTTCACCTTTCCCCTCCCTAAATTGTTACAAAAACAAAAACGGGGTTCGCTCCCATTCCCATTACTGGAACAGCGTGTTCGAAATATCGACGGAGTTATATTAAAATCTAATCGATTTATACTAAACTCTGATAAAACAATAAGTATTCTTTATAAATTTTTGAACATGCCCCAAAACGATACCATTGACTTCTGGCGACAGGTTTTCAAATCCAAATAGCAATTTCTTTACACTTAATGGATGATATGGGCGGGTATTAATGAATAAGTGTGGCGTTGTTGATAAAAAAGCGGAAATATGAAAAAAATAATGTTCTGCATCCTCTATGATATATCCACAGTCACACTTTAATCATTACGTAAGGTCGGAATTTAGGTTACTACATTTATTACGTATTCTTGTATGATGGACCTGCGAAAACTTTTCACCAGAAATAAAGAACGAAGGAACTATAGGCGGCTTATTTTTTTAGATTATTTTTAAAATTAGATTATGTGTCTACGGTACGTGTATAAGTGTCCAAATTATTCCAAAGTTGGATGGACGAAGGTATTACGGATTTAGCATAGCATAAATTTCGAGCCGGCGTGCCATAGTAGCGTGATCCGAGTTGTTTCTCAAATTGTAAATATTTGTTTCTAGCACAGTATTAGGAAAGAGTTCAGATATATAACAAAATAAATTCCCGCGGCTATATTTATATACCAAAAATAATTTCTGAATGTGTCTTCTGTCGGATAATGAAACCCACCTTATTTCTTTAAGTAATAGTTATATTGATACAGATCTTGTTAAACGTGTTACAATTCGTGCCGCGTCATATTAAATTTTGTCTAGAAGATCCTTTTCGTAAACTGTACAGCTATCCCAGACTATAGATGCATATTCAATAAATGATGGAAGATAATATATTGGATCCAAAGTTTTCCTTTTAAGTTTAAGTTTTAACATTCTCATTGTTTCTAAAACTTTAGCTGCTGATAATGCAATTTTTTAGCTCACTTGAGCACGTTCCTGAGCACAACGTGCTCATTGTGAGCTATTGTGATCGCCTTTTGTCCGGCGTCCATCGTCCGTGCGTGCGTCCGGCATCAACAATTTCCTTTAAACAACATCTCCTCCTAAACCGCTGAATGAATTTTTACCAAATTTCACAGGACTGATCCTTTTGATGCCCTCTTTCAAAATTATTCATATTATCTAGATATAAAAAAGTAAGTCACAGGAGCTTAAAATAGATTTTAAAAATGCAATCTTTTAAAATCTTCTTCTGTACAACTGCAGGGCCTAGAGCTTAGATATTTGGTGTGTAGCATTGTCTAGTAGACCTCTACCAAGTTTGTTCAAATCATGACCCTGGGGTCAAAATGACCCCGTCCCAAGGGTCACTTTTTTACATAGGCTGATCTAGGAAAATCTAGAAAAATCTTCTTATCAAAAAACCACAAGGCCTTGAGTTTAGATATTTAGTGTGTAACATGGCCTTAAAGATATCTATCAAGATTGTTTAAATCATGGCCCTGTGGTCACAATTGGCCCCGTCCGAGGGGTCACTTTATTTTACATTGGCATATATGGGAAAAACTAGAAAAAATTTCTGGTCAGAAACAACAATGCCTGGAGTTTATATATTTGGTATACAATATGGACTAGTCGACATCTTTCAACTTTGTTCACATTTTTGCCCTGGGGTCAAAATTTGCTCCGACCCAGGCGTCATTTGATTTCACATATAGGTTTATATTGGAAAAAACTAGAAAAATCGTCTTGTCAGAAACCACAAAGCCTGGAGTTTAGACATTTGATGTGTTACATGTACCATGTTTGCACAAATCGTGGCCCTGGGCCCTTTTGGTTTAAAACCAAAGATATGGATGTTATGCTTGTGCGAACCAAGTTTTCAAATCATGGCTCTTGGGTATAAATTGGTCCCGCACTAGGGGTCACTTGATTGTATAGCTATGACCATTAAAATTTGGACCGACAGTTGTTGTGTAGAATTACAATTATTTTGCTGTACTTTTTCATGGATTTTGTATTCAGTATGACTGTTAAATAAAAGACAATGAAGGCAATATTTCTCAGGTGAGCGATTCAGGGCTATCATGGCCCTCTTGTTAAAATAACTTGGCACAGGTGATCCTTAGGACAAGACGATGTGTCGCGAACAAGAATCAGGTTGCTAGCTTGAAGGCCATGGTCACAGCACTCAGTTGACCTTAAATCATGTCCCAGCTGTAACTTTTTTTATGAATGGTCGCCTTTTAGATCACCTGAGCACAACGTGCTTATTGTGATCGCCTTTTGTCCGGCGTCCGTGCGTGTGTGCGTTCGTCCGTGCGTGCGTCCGGCGTCAACAATTTCCTTTTAACATCTCCTAAACCGCTGAATGGATTTTGACCAAACTTTAAAATGCAAACTTCTTCTGCAAAACTGAAAGGCCTAGAACTTAGATATTTGGTGTGTAGCATTGTCTAGTAAACCTCTACCAAGATTGTTTAAAAGAAAACAAGGCCTGAAGTTTATATATTTGGTGTGTAACATGGCCTTATGGACATCTACCAAGTTTGTTCAAATCATGACCCTGGGGTCAAAACTGGCCCCGCCCCAGGGGTCACTTGACTTTACATAAGCTTATTTAAGAAAACAACGAGAAAAATCTTCTTGTCAGAAACCACAAGGCCTGGAGTTTATACGAGGGTCATCCGAAAATGAATGAGAGTTAGTTTGTAACTTTTCATTGAAACAACAAAAAGCCACAAAACTTGGCATGTAACTAAATTAACTCTTTGCGCTTAAGCGCACGTGTTAATAAGCATCGTGACGTTACGTCATTTTTGATGACGTCATATCAAACAACGCAATGCGGACAATGCGTTCGCGTTGACGCGAGAAAAAATTTATGCGTATATCACAGGGACTTGCTCCCATACACACACACACCACACACACACACACACTGTACATACACTATCAACAAGGGTGGACATCTTTTCAGGGGTCGACTCGCTTCAACTCCGTTTTTTCAAATCATTCAAATAAATCTATGAAGTTAACATACGGAATCACTCAAATATATATTTCTCTATCGAAATATACAAAATTGTCGTGAAAATAATCCTCCTTTGTATGTTTATTTGTTTGAAATATATGCGAATCCGAGAAAAGGACAACAACCTGGACCAGCAGCGCAGTACATTTCGGGATGATTCGGATTTTTACGCTGCGAAATTGGTCAGCGATATTGCGATTATTTTCCCGCAATCTGTCAAACCGTTAAATTTAAATTGCGGGAATAATCGCAATATCGCTGAGAAAAGATGTCCACCCTTGTTGATAGTGTATGTACAGTGTGTGTGTGTGTGTGGTGTGTGTGTGTATGGGAGCAAGTCCCTATGCGTATATCAAGAGAGTAGGCGCAGAAAGATTTTTAGCGACTGAAATATTTAATGCACTCCAGGAGGTTCACCCGACATGTGCAGTTGGATTTAGCACTATTTGTAGATGGGTGAAGGATTTCAATAATGGACGGCAAGAGTCTTACAAGAAGCCCTCCTCCAGTAGGCCGGTGACTGTTACAGACGCCGACAACACCGAAAGTGTTTAACAACTTCTCAACTCTGATTATAAAGTTCCGTTCATGTTATTTTGACGTAGAATTTAGGCATGAAAAAGATCGCCGCGCGGTGGGTGCCGCACGCACTCTCAAAAGCTGAAAAGAGGAAGGTAAAATGATGCTGAATAGAGTGGTTGCTACCACTCTATTCAGCATCATTTAACCTTCCTCTGAATATCTTTTCAACAATTCAGCGCAAATTTGAACACGTTTGTCTTTTTCTGTTTTTGAGAGTGCGTGCGGCAATCTTTCTCATGCCTAAACTCTGCTTCAGAATAACATGAACGGAACTCTAGAAAAATTTTCTTGTCAGAAATCACAAGGCCTGGAATTCAGATATTTGGTGTCTAGCATTGTCTTGTGGATTTGTTCAAATCATGGCTCTGAGGTCAATTGATTTAACATAGACTTGTATAGAAAAATAACACTAGAAAAATCTTCTCCCCAGAAACCACACGGCCTGGAGTTAAGATATTTTGTGTGTACCTTTCCAAAATGATAAGTGTTTATTTTACTAAAACCCACTTAAAGGCGTTTTTTTTTCTGAATTTTTATGCCCCCCTTCGAAGAAGAGGGGGTATATTGCTTTGCTCATGTCGGTCGGTCCGTATGTCCGTCGGTCCGTCGGTCTGTCGGTAGACCAGACCTTGTCCGAGTGATAACTTAAGTTCTATTTGACCTTTAAGTCTCAAACTTCATGTGGTTGTTGCTCATGATTAGTAAATGACCCCTATTGATTTTGGTGTCATTACCTCAAAGGTCAAGGTCACAAGGTCACATGTTGTGTATGTATAATACCAGACCTTGTCCGAGTGATAACTTAAGTTCTATTTGACCTTTAAGTCTCAAACTTCTTGTGGTTGTTGCTCATGATTAGTAGATGACCCCTATCAATTTTGGTGTCAATACCTCAAAGGTCAAGGTCACAATGTTGCATTTGTATATATGTTTGATGATTTGGCCTTGTCCAAATAAAATTTTAGTCCTATTTCAGACTATATGTGGTTGTTCCTTATAAAGAGTAGATGACCTCTATTGATTTGGGTGTCAACATCCAAAGGTCAAGTTCAAATGTCATATATTTATAAAGTCTTGCCCAAGTGATAACTTCTATTTTATTTTTACTAAGGTCCTAACCTCATGTAGTTGTTGCTTATAAATGTAGAAAACCCTGTTTTCAAATTAATAAGTTGGATTCTTATCAATATTTTGTACGATTTAAGCACTGTCTGACTAATAACTCAAAATCTCATTGTGTCTGGTTTTATTTCAGTAAATATTTGGTTCCACATTTTAGCACATTATATTTTCACTCAAATTTTTGAAGTTTGAGAATTTTTTGTGACAAGCCAACATTATGAAGGCAAACTCCTTGCATGTAATATAGCTATATACATATTATGGCATATGAGGGGGGCATATATGTTTCACAAACATTTCTTGTTTTTTTTTTTTTTTACAAAAAAGCGAGTTTTCCCTGTGTGTTTTTTTTTTCATTTCGGGTGTAACGTAAGTTATTGTAGAAGAAAGTGGGTGTATTGTGGGTTTCAACCTCATAAAGTTGGTTTAAGTTGATCTTTATTTGAACAAATGAGCAAAAAGTGAGGGTTTTTTTTTTTTTTACAAAGGAAGTGGGTCTTTTTCTGAACAAGTGGGCAAAAAGTGAGTCTTTTACATAATAGTGGGTCTTTTTCCTAACAAGTGAGCAAACGGTGAGCCTTTTACATAAGAAGTGGGTCTTTTTCTTGACAGGTGGGCAAAAAGTGTGTCTTTTTCCATTTGAAGTGGGTTTTCAGACATTTGAAGCGAGCCTTTTCATTGAAGAAAGTGGGTCTTTTACATTTTTAGTTGGTTTTTCTTAGGAGAAGAATTTTATGAAAAGACTAACCTTTAACCTACTTCTTAAGAAGAGGGTCTTTAGGTAATTCTGTGTTTTAGTGAAGATAGAGAATGTGTCAGTTTTCCATGTCATGTTCTTATGTAAATGTTTTTCCTATTAAGGTTGTAATGAAAAAATAATCTTAGAAACACAGTATTCATCAATTTATTTATAAAATCTGCTTTTTTTCTAAGAAGTAGAAATAGTTTATTGCTGTATGGCCATCGAACCTAGCAACTACATTACATAAAATTAGATAACATTTTAAATAGACTGTATGATTACTATACATTATTGAACAACAAATAAATTTTGCTTTTAATGTTTTCATTTAAAAAAAACAAACTTGGAATAGGTGTATTTCACTATTTCGTAATATTCAAGGCTATAAAAACTTCATTTGTTTGCATATTTCAAAATATATTAGCATACATAAGCAATGCTTATACAAAATCGACAAACTTAGTGTTTGAGTAGCAACCTCTTTCATTCACCGGGTAGCCTCCATAATAAGCCCTTTCTCTGATTGTAAACTTTCCCGGGAGTTTCACAGAAGATGAAGCCATACCGTCCAATGTTCTGCACCATTTCCAAAAAAAATTCTTAATCTGAGATCCATGCTACAGAAAGTCAAGGTAGCCTTTATATTTTGTCAGTTCATATTAAATCATGCACCTGCAGCTGATTAAGATCCTCAACAAGGGCCTGTTGGTAGGCATTGAATCATGGCTTTCAAACTCCTTGCCTCAGTCCCAAACAGGCCACAGTCTCTTAAAATTAAGTGTTAACATTCAAATTTTATTGTGACAAGACCTCCTTCTTTTTTGATATTTAAAAAGTACTACCATAGGTAAAACAAAAAAATGTTGAAAAATGAAGTGCATGTTATCTTAAACATCAAATAAACAATTTTAATCTATTTCCACATTGTATTAGAATGGATCTGTTCACATGTGTCAACACTCATATTTTCCCCTTTAGCTTACACAGAATCTTTCTAAAACTTTTGATGGAAAGTTTTTTATTATTATAATAATTTCATAACCAGCATCTATATCATAATTAGTGTATAAAACTAACAAAAAGTTTACCAATCATTATATAATAAAGTTAATATAACCAACTTCCATCATCAAACTTATAATCACTAAAATTTGCAACATCAAAATCACCATAAATAAGTAACTAAAAGGCTGATCAGGTTACATCATATCACACTGCAGGGCCATAAAACACACTGCTGGCTGCACCTGCACAGCACAGCCAGATGGCCACACAGCGTGGGCCCAGCCATAAAGTACTGGCCAGAAAATGATTGTCTAACCTCCTGCTGACATGACATTCTTTTTAGGGTTTCTTGATGGAACAAGTATACTTACCAGGGCCATGTTTTGTAAGCAATAACTCTGTACAATTTTGTGAAGGATAAATTTGCACATAAGTGAATGGACATCATTCTGTTCGTTGGGTTTAACATTATTTCTTAAATATATCAATTTTAATATGCATACTATAGCTGTCAACAGAGAGAGAAAGAGAAGAGAGGGGGGGGGGGGGGGGTGCTATATGTCTCACAATCATGCAGCTCCTTCTCAAAAAGGAGGCATAAGAATGGAAAAAATAACTTACCACTCATAAATAACTTCACGGCTGCATTTCATAACTTGTTGGAACTCATATTTTGTGTTGTGCAGATGATCCTTCCTGTAAAAGATCGAGCTGCTAAGATACATTCATGAATAATCAACAAAGGTTATTTGATTCAAACAAAAAGTTAATGACCTATATTGAATGTATACATTTTTATAATCATTAAAAAAACATTGCACTGTAGTATAGCAATCCTGCAAGGAAATTTTTCCTAGACAAAATGAATGGCTTGTACCAATTGATAGTTTAATGTATACAATGGGTTAACCAATGTCTTGATGACCAATTTTTTTTTGTGCGATTAAAAAAAAGATGAATTCTGTGCTTTTGAAAGATGAAAACTGCACCAAAACTAGGATTTATTACTCAAGTTTATGATTTGGGGCACATTTTTCCCCTTTTTCAAAAATACAAGTGATTTAAAATTTTTTCTATCAAAAAATAATTCAATAGGAAATCCATAAAAATCTATTTCAAAAGAAAGATTTTTTTTAATTTATATTCCTGTAACTGTGCCATGAAAACCGGTATTTTTTTTTTGAAAATGATGGAAACAACCAAAATATTTCCACATGTCTCTTTCAAAAGGTTATTTGTCTTAATTTTTAACGGGTTCGGGGGGAATTTGAACCGTGATAATCGATCCATCCCGTACAGAATTGCAAAAGCGTATGAAAATAATTTTGAAGGTTTGCTTTTACGAGGTGTTTTTTTGGGAGTGTTTCTTTTGTCCAAATTTATCTACCCTTCTAATGCACCCTTATTCGTATTCTACTTTTCCCACGTTGTTCCCCCTAATCGGCAACGTTATGTATCGAAGTTATATAGTTTGTTTACTTTTTGCGGGAAATGGAACTTTAGTTTCGATTTCGATTGTGTACGGTCCGTTTTGGGTTATTTATAGGTGATCCGCTCGGACCAGCTTGTGCGAGATTTCGTTTCTAGAGTGTATTTTGTTGTATTTTTGCCCAAATTGTACCATATCGATTAGAAACATTCTTTCTATGAATATACATTTAAAAATTTACATATTACACAATTTAAACAAAAAAAAAAACACAGGGAAAAAAAACAGAAAAAGTCAAATGTTATTTTTTCGGATAAACGGACATATCGATTGACTTCGCTGTTGTTTATTGGTTAAAGTCTTCGCGGCACAGCGCGAACTTCAGCTTTGGAATTTTTGTTAAAAATAGAAAGGTCAGAAAATTTTGCATTATTCAAGTTTTCTATGATCGGTTAGATGTCTGTTTTAAACACCGAGGGAAATTGATCGTAGATTATTGATCCGGCGTACTCAGGACAGACATATCAGATCGGCGGTGAGTGGATTTTTTTTTCTTTAAATTTAAAATATAAATGAGAGAAAGATTTGATTTAAAGGTCCCTCCTTAAGTTTTGAAAATCGCATTCACTTTAAAGACATAATTATAGTATCCCATTAATCATTGGAAGGGATAAAGACATAGATCTATTTTGTGTGACCATTTTGATTGGATTTTTTCTTGCATGTTCTGTATTTTTTAGTGACTTCGTGCTTGATTGTGGGGATAGGAGCACCCCCAAAAAGAGACTCAGTGCTGATTGACTCGAAGGTGAACACATCAAGTAATTCTTTTGTTATTATTTCTGTCAAAGTAACATTAGGGGATCAATTTGCAGTAGTAAACTTTTTTGGCTTGGTTATTTTCACCAGCAAAATTTTCATTCTTTAAAAAATAAACTATTTATTTCCATTGATTACGAAACCGTTTCACAATTTATTAATCATTTCGATGGTTCTGGTGGCGGGAATGTAGTCATTATTGTGGGAGGAAAACCCGAGAAAAAACATGTCTCGGGGGACGGGCGACTCATTCGTTCTCACATATGTGACGGAATCAAACCGGAAACATTCGTGGAAACGAGGCGCGCGTTACCTTGCGCTATCCAGGCAGTTTTTATTCTTTCTAGGGCCCCGATCGATTTTTAAAAATTGTAACTAACTGTAAATATGTTTTTTTGTTTTTATATCCCCTTTTCAGGTACACATGCATTGTTTTTGTCAAAAAAGAGGGGAGGCAATTACTAAAGATGATAATTATGTGCTTTTGTGCATCATCTGGGTTAATTTGTGATCTTTTCAGATTTTCTTGAAGGTTGCACATGCAAATGTAAATAATTATAATTAAGAAAAAGAAATGTAATTTAATGAATAAGTAATTAATTTGGGGGAATAAAGACATATATGATTACTATTTCCAGTTTTAAAAACTATAAACCTTTTCACTTTTTTTGCTTGGCTGTTTTACACATTATGCTAGAAAAAGGTAGAAGCATTAAAGAACAATAATTTCTTGGTTATAAATTTTAACCTGTATGATCTGTCTATTATTCTTTGTGACTGGAGTTAAAAGATGACAGCAACTATTTCAAGTTTGAAGAACCAATCATGGAAAGATCGTCACATATCTCTCAGATGAGAAACAAAAGACTGCCCCAAATCCACTGGGGAATGTGAGAAATAGTCATTCAAAAGTCACCTGAACCTCTAGGTAAAAAATTTACAGAATTTAATATTCTTTCTAAATTCCTGTTGAGAACCTCAGGTGTATTTTGTGATCCGTTGATCATTCCAAAAGTCACTGATCCTTAGGTAAAATTGACAGAATTTCCATTCTTTCTATCTCACCTGTCTGAGGAACATCAGGTCCGTTGAGTGTCCGTCGTCCGTATGTGTGTCGTTCACATCATTAAATTTAGTGTTTACACTCACACTCTTGCGTCTTAATTTTTAAGCTAGCGTCCCTTAAAAGTTATGACTGTTTATGACCATAATGTCCCGATCAATTTTGCTAATGTCTTGGATCGCCCAAAATTTAAATCGGGGTTATGTACCTTTCATATATATAAAAAAAAAAAAAAAACAATCCCAGAGATCACTTTGCTTTCACTCGAGCGTGTCCATTTTTTTTATCATCTCCAAACTTAATGAAAAATGTTTATGATCAAATCTGGCGATAAGTTTTATTACGGCTAAGTCGGCAATAAAGGGCAGGAGTTAGGCCCTTTTAATATAAAAAAGCCAGATTCATTCTTTTACACATAGCTCTTCATTTCTTAAGCAAATGTACGCAATTTTATGGTCATAATCTTCAGCTAATTATGATATTTTGCCATTTTGGGGGAGTTATGGCCTTTTTTTTAAGAAAATGCAACAATTTTTATGTTTGCACTTTGAAGTACAATTTTTATCAACCTTTTCTAAAACTTGTCGATGTATGTTTGACAATGTCTCAGAAGTTTAAGAAAAATTTTGGGGGGGGAAAAAAAGTAGGTCACTAGGTAAAATTTTTTAAAATCATGTTTACCCCCTGGGGCCCATTTTTCCCGATTTTTTTCTGTTGTCAGAATGTTTGCCTTGATGTATCTTGCATTTAAAATATGGAATAGGGGGTCAAAAAGTAGGTCACTAGGTTATATTTTAAAAAACTTTGTTTTCCACGGGGGTCCATTTTTTACCGCTTTTGTCAGATTGTCAGAATTTTTTTTGGTGTTTTTTGGGTCAGGGTAATTTGGGAAAAATTTTTGGTCATTAGAAAAAATTTTTGTATAATTTGGCCCCTTATTAGACTTTTTTTAAAAATGGGTTTAAAATGGCGTTTTTTGATATCTCATTTTAAAATTGATCATGGTTAGCAAAGGCATGATCAGTTCTATCTTGGTGATTAAGGGCCTTCCCCCCCTTGTATTCTTTATTTAAAGTTTTTCAAAAAAATTGGTATTGTGTCCCTTTAAATTATCATAGAATAAATATGTAGTAATGCAGTTTTAAATTTTAACTAAATGAAGTTCACTTGACCATGGCAAAAACTTGTAGCAAAAATGGATGAAAGGTGGAAAATATGGCCTTTTCAATTAAAAAAAAAAAGAGGTTTATGCTCCCGAATCACAAACATTATGTTGTTTGTTCATCTGTCTAATTCTTTTTTGGGTAATTTTGTTTCATTATTGATGGGTTTTAATTTCTTGTCAAAAACTCCTTTATGTGGCCCCCGGCCAAGCTCCAACTGACCACTCGTAATGGTAGAACTTAGAAGTGTGGGGATTTTTTTTTTTTGACAAAGAGCTGCCCCGGACAAAATATTTCCAACAGCGTCCAATTAAACCATTTTAAAATGGTTTTTAATGAAAAAAAAAAAAGATTTCATCACACTGTCTTAACAAAGATTATGTGACTTGGATTAAACATTAGGCCGAAATTTAAAAAAAACATTTTAAAAAAAAAATTTTTTTCCCCGGTCGGACCCGTTTAGCAGTTTTTTATGAAACTTAAGGAATGACCTTGGGTTGGGGTTTTAAAAAAAAAAATTTTATAATTGACCCATCTGCCTACCAAAATGGCCCAAGAGCTAAAATTATTGAATTTAATACTTTTATTTGTGTAATTTTTTTCCTTTAGTAAGCTTTTTTCTTTGTAATTAAAATTGGGGGTGATTAGAGCCTCATAGCCTCTTGTTAAATTTTAACCCTTTTTAAAAAAAATTATCACCAGAACCAATTTTTTTTCCCCCAAGGAGTTTATCGGACTAAAAAAAAATTTTTAGGGCCCGTATGCAAGTTTTGCCCCAGTGAGAAGCAGTTCCCATTAACTAAATAACAAGAAAGTATATGGCACAATTATTCATTTCAGATATTAATGGAAGTTTTCGACCCCAGTGGTCGGGACAGACGTGGAGATATGTAGGCATTTTTACAAGTGAGGAAAAATTTTATATGATGTAAAAAATTGACTGTAAAACATATTGGAATCATTAAACTATTAAATGAGGCCCATAAAAAATTGCTTTTTCGAAAACAAAACTAGGAAAAAAACCCCCACAAAAATAGTAGGTTTTAAGCGGGTTTTTTTTAATTTAACTTCCATAGAGGAATCTCTTTTAGGTCAGAAAAAAAAAAGACTAACATTCTTGTTTGAAAAAAAAACAGCCTGGGAAAAAAAAATCGCTTTACCCAATACCAAAAAAAACCCACTTTTCAGCAAAAAAAACTCGAAAAAAAAACCCCCCCAAAAAACTCTTGGAAAAGGGGGTTTTAAAACCCATTTTTTTGCAAAGAAAAAATAGAAGTAAGTGTTAACGTTTTTTTCGATCATAAAACCTGCTTTTCCCCCCGAAAAAAAATGCTAGGTAAGCTAAAAAACAACAACTTTAAACCGGTGCAAAAACCGCAGTTTTTAACTGGGAGTTAAAACCCGGGTTTTTTTAAACCCCGGGGTTTTGCAAACTTATTTGGGAAAAGGAAAAAGGGCCCTTTTGAGTACTACCAGGTTGGTTAAAATCATGGCCTAAGGTCAAAATTTGCCCCCCCCAAAGGGGGCACTTAATTTTACATAGGCTAAAATAGGAAAATCTAGAAAATCTTCTTTCAAAAACCCAAAAGGGTTTGGGGAGTTTAGAATTTGGGTGTGTTACTTTGCCTTTTTGGACTAAACCCCGTTTGTACAAATCAAAACCCCGGGGTCAAACCGGCCCCCCCCAAAGGGTCATTTAAATTTTTAATAGGCTTATATGGGGAAAAACTAAAAAAAAATTTTGTAAGAAACCACAAAGCATGGAGTTTAGATATTTGGTGGTTAATGCCCCTTTTGACATTTTTAACCAAGTATGTACATTCAGGGGTCTTGGTTAAAAAATTTTGGGCCCTCCCCCAGGGGTCACTTGCTTTTACATAGACTTATATAGCGGGTTC
Source organism: Solen grandis (assembly GCA_021229015.1). NCBI lineage: Eukaryota > Metazoa > Mollusca > Bivalvia > Adapedonta > Solenidae > Solen > Solen grandis. Next base: position 61,526,131 of record CM037789.1, on the reverse strand, counting down.
TTAAAAGATTTCTTGTCAGAAAGATCAGGGGTTTCCCGTTTTTGGGTTTGTAACTTTGGCATTGTCCCCCAAAACCCCAATTTTTTAAAATCAGGGCTCTTGGGTAAAAATGGGCCCCCAAAATGGGTTTGTCATTGTTTTTTTAGCAAAAAACCATTAAAATTTGGACCACAGGTACATTTTTTTTGTGGAATTGAAATTATTTTGGGGTACTTCTGCATGGGTTTGTATTCAGTTGACTTTTTTTAAAAAGGAAATGAAGGAATTATTTCTCAGGTGAGCGATTCAGGGCCCTTTGTTTGTAGGGTTCATGCCATGACCCATCTTTACTAATATTTTTTCCAAAGTGTTTATGTTTGTCAACACACTTTAAAGGGGTTGTATTCTAAAAATTTTTAGTGAAGGTAATTTTTTGGTTTTTTTTGCAAGTGAGAGAAATAATACTTCTGTTATAATAACAAGCTATTGTTTTGCCCATTGTGATACAAAATTTAGGTCATCATTTAGGGTTGATTTTAATGATATTGTTTAATCATGAGAACTAATGAAAAATTTAACTATTTGTCGGAAAATAAAACGTTTTACACTTGATAAAGAATCTGCAATATAGTTTTAAAGTAAAAAAAGAAAAGAAAAAATCCCAAATACGGGGCCCCGTGGCACGCCAACACTTTATGTTTCTTTCTTCAGAAAAAATTTAGATCCAACAAAACTTTTTGTTTACGACGGGTTGATAAAATGGGGTATCTTTATTTTATTTTCCAATTTCTTTCATTTGAAGCTGTACAAGTATTTAATGAAAAAACTGAAAGAACGAGTAGAAAGGGGGGTTTTGGGTCCCGGGGATTTTTTTTCATGCTGTTAAAAGGGAATCCACCAATCATTAAATTATAGTCATGATCCTTAAATGCTGAAAAAATTTTTTTAAAGCGATGTAAACATTTCCCCTGACATGGACTTATAAGCTCTTTTGCTCAAAGTCTATGGGAGGTTTTTTGAATTTTTTTATGGTCATCAAATTTGGCCCCTGAAAATAATTTTAGGGGGTATTGAATTTCTTTAAAAAGAAAGTAAATGTTTCTACAAATTTATGACAAGTTTTTCCCCAACTGGTTATCTTTACGATTTAAAAGGTGCTTAAATAATTCCCAAAAGCTGAAGGCAAAAAATACTGCTTGCAACGGGTTTTTAAAAAAACGTCACATACCCGTTGTATGGCCACTTATCACAAAAACCGGCAGTTATTGCTTTTTTGGGGTTGTTCGCCCTTTTTGTCCCGGGGGCCCTATCTCAAAAAACCCCTTTTGAATCGTCTCCCAAAAAACTGAAATACTGTCGGTTAACGTTTTAAAGCAAAAAACCCAAAAACAAAAAAAACAAACAAAAACCCCTTTGGAGCAAAAATCAAAAAACGGATGCTTAAGAGTCTTGTAGGGTTTTTTCGCCCAATATGTGCTGATCTGAAAAACTTGAAATTTCTATGGGCCCCGTTTATATTCCCACCTGATAGAGCCAGAGCTAGTATGTTCACCAAACTTGTGAGGGGTATGGGACCTTTGGGTTTTTTTTATTTGTTTATTGTTTCACCCATATTGCAAAGTTGTGATATAGGGAAGAAGTAGCTGTGTTGTGTTATGAATCAAAAAACCCTTTATGAGCAATATGGCCTTGTCTTTGTTAAAAAGGCAAACAGTGAGGGGGTTCTGTGTTCTTGAGAACCTTTTACTTTTGGGAAAATGGCATGAATGTATATATATTTTTGCAACTACTTGTTTTTTATTTTAATTTTCCTGTTTTGGGACAGGGATATCAAATAACAAATTTGCATTTCCGGGGGCGATTTTTACAAATTTCTTTTAAAAAATTGTACTACATTAACTAAAAATATCCTGAAGGTGATTTTGGTTCCATTCAAAAAATTTTCAGAATTTTATGTTGGGATTTAAAAAAATTTTAAACTTGACTTTAACTCAAATGATATTTTTTTTATTTGTTTTATTTAAAATTTAATGGCAATAAAAAACATCAAAATTTTTTTTAAAAACCCATAATACGATGTTTTTTTTTTTTACCAGGGGGTGACAAATTTTCCCCACCCTGTTTTCAATTTTTACCCAATATATTTTTTTTTTTGGAGAAAAAAATACATTACAAAAATGATGTCGAATAAAATTTGATGTCAAAAGAAGAAAAAATCAAATCATAAAAAATGTTAGTAAAGTTGAATTAAAAAAAATAATGCAGAATGCCTGTTTAAATTTTCCCTTTTTTTTAATCATAAGTCTATGCCATGGGTTACAAAAAAAATGCAATTTAAATTGATTGTAAAAAAATGAACACTCTAGTCTTTAAAACTGTATAACAGAAGAAACGCAAAAGATAAGAGGAAAGGCATAAAAAGTTACGGAAATTTGATATACAGTCTGTTGAAATGAAATTTGGGATGGCAAGTGACATTGCTTATCCCAAAAAAAATTGGTCATACCCTTCCCAAAAAATATTAAGTTGTGAGCCCAAAAATTTAGCTTTTGTAAAAAACCATTTTTTTGGGTTTAAAAATGGTTAAATTTTGCCCCTAAAAATAAAAAAATGACACGAAAGCAGGTTTGCAAGTGTCCCCCAAGGCAACCGTTTTTTTCCCAAAAACCTCCCGGGTTTAAAAAGGGAAAATATATTAATGACATCAGATATTTTTGGGACTATCTATATTAGAAACAAGGACTTTAGAAATTTTATGGGGAAAATAAACCCCCAAACTTTCTTTTTTCAAATTTTTTAAAATTTTCTAACAGGAGTTACCCCCCGGGGAAACAACTTTTTGATGAAAAAAATATTTCTAGTAACTTCCCTTTGGGCCCTTTTCCCCCAAAAATCAATGAAATTTTCCCTTTCCCCCTCGGGGATCTATTATTTGTATTGGTAATCATACTTCACCCCCAATAGAAGTTGACAGTAACAAAAAGTCTTATTTTTTTTTACGGGTGACCATGACCCTATAGACCTGAAAATCAATCCAATTTTTTAAAACACGCTAAAGGCAAAAGTAAAAATTTACCTTTTTCGGGGCAATTTTTTGAACCATAAAAAATTTTAAAAAAATCGAATTTGACTCGTTTGGAAGATAAAATACTCTTTACTATTACAAATTGATTGAGAGAAATCTTTTTGGTGCAAGTTACAAAAAAATTTTTCAGTGAACAAGATAGTTTTGCCGAAAAAAAATTTAAGGAAAAAAAATTTCCCATTTTTAGTTTCGATATTCAAAGAATATGAGGTATTGAGTCCCCTTTGCGTCGGCGTTAGCGTTGCAGTTTTTGGGGTAAATTTTTGGGCATGCAAGTTACTATCAACCTTATATCTCAATAAAACCCTTTATGGTATTGACTTGAAAATTTATAACTATGTTCTTGGCAAACAGGGCAACCAAGGGAGTTTTCTTGATGAGTTTGATATAAAAATTTTTGGGGGCCCCCCCTTTTACTAAGAAATTTTGGGTTAAAGTTTTGCATGCCCTAGAAAATTTCAAGTTTTGATTTCAAGCTACTATCAAGTTGTTTCTCAATAACCATTCATGGTTTGACTTAAAAGTTTTTAATATGTTTAGGGGCATAAGAAAACAAGGTAGATAAATATTGATGGGGAAAATATTAAAATTATGGCCCCTTTTTAACTTAGAAAAAGTTGGGGTTTAAAATTTTGCATGAAGATACTCTATGGTTATATTCAGATCCAGGCAAGCGTTGTTTTTAAATATCTTTAATACATTTAGGTTATCATACGTTCACGGTAGATAACTCTTTATGGAATTATTACAAATTATGGCTCCTTTTTAACTTAGAAATTTTGGTTTTAAAATTTTGAAAGCAGGTACTTTCATGGGTTATATCCCAGAGTCCAGGGAACAAAAAGGGGAAAAAAAAAAATTTGAAAAAAAATTTGGAAAAAAAAAAAAAAAATCTTTTTAAAAAAAATTGTTTTTTTTTTTTTGGGTTTTAAAAAAACAAAAAAAAAAATTTAAAAAAAAAAGGAAAAAAAATTTTTTAAAATTTTTTTTTAGGGAATATATTAAAAAATCAAAAAGTCCCCCCTTTTTAAAATAGAATTTTGGTTAAAATTTTTTCATTTAAGGGACTTTTCCCGTTATATCTCAAAAAAATTAAATTTTGGAATTGATTATAAAGTTAGGAGTGTATTCAAAGGGATCAGAAAAACCAAAGGGGGATAACTTTTTGGGCTGGGAAATTTTTTACAAATTATGGCCCCTTTTCCCAACTTGGTTAAATTGGTTAAGTTTTGCATGATATTATTATTATGCTAATATCTCCCGTAAAATAGGCATGGGATTGATTTTAGATTCATAAAAATTAAGGGTATCCCGACTATCAAGGTATATCATTTTTGATATTATTATTACATGGTATGTGAAAAGGGGAAAATTTTAAATAGATTTCATTTGATTTTTCCAACAAGCATTTTGAATAGTCGAGCGTGCTGTTTTCCCCTGACGCTTGTTTAAGAATGTACCAATCCCCCCCCAAAAAAAATTTGAAAAGAATTATCGATCGATCAAGAAAGTTTTTTTTCTCTTTTTTTTTGGGGGGGGGGGGGGGAGGGGGGTATGTTACTATAATTTTCGAATCACTGCAATTGTACCCGGGCATATATTCATCCTCATGATGTAAACAAAACTCTTATAAAAAATTAGTAGAGGGATTTGTAAAAGTTATAATCCCTGTCTTTTTTGATTAAAAACCCAAATTAAATTTAACACTATGAAAGGATTCATTTGAAAAGTGATAAGTTTAACATAATGGTAAAAAAAAAAAATGAAAAAAAAAATTGCTTATTTAAAACAGATACTTTTACATATTTATTAAAATCAACGATACCTCCCAAGTGGGGGGTCCCCCTTTTTTTTTGGCTGTAGAACAGCATCGGAAGAGGGCAAAAATTTTGATACAAGGGAGTTGCGTGCGATACCTAGTTATTTTGGGGAATAGACCCTTGGTTCTTTTACGTGCCCCGGGGTATGAACTGATACACGGGAAAAAAAGTTTCGGATAGAACCAGTACTCAGAACTCCCAGGTTTCCCTAGCAACCAGTTTTTTCCGATTGCCCGGCAAGGGGCATCAGGTACCAATTTTAAGTTTTTGGTTGACGCGGTTACCCGGGGGAAATGTCCCGGGTTGGATTGAACCCCAGACTGTCCCAACGCAAACGGGCACTCTGCGCTGAGCTAATGAAGAAAAAATTGCCTTTTCAGTTCTACGTTTTCATTTGTTTAAATTTAAAAAACTAGGCGTTTCATTTCTAAACAATTAAAAGGGAAAAAATTAAATTTGGTGTAAGCAAAGATGTTTTCCAGACACTGTCAGTAAAAAGTAAGGTATGTCCCAAACATTACAAAGGGGCTAGCATTGTGTAACTTTCATAGGGTTATTTAACACAATTCTTAGAGATTAAAAAGAGAGCACATATCTTTGAAATGTATTTAATTATTTTTACAGATTTAACATCTGAAAAGGGAAATGAGTATTGCAGATATAAGTCTGATTTGGTAGGTTTTCTATTGCCATTTTTTTAAAAATAAAAAAAACAGATATTTTTGAAAAATTAATGCGAGAAAAACATTTGGTTTGATTGGAAACTTTACAGTGGATACGTTTTAAATTTGAATGTGTTTATGTATTTAAAAATTAATTTACTTTAAACATTATTGAAACTAATTTTGAAATAATGGAAGGGGTTTCAAATTTGAAAAAATAATATAGTAAAATCTTGAATAGGGGCTGCTCTTTTCGGGGGATAATTTTGGGCCCTTTGGGTTAGCGACCTTTTTACGGTTTTATATGGGGTATATCTTTAAAAGATTTTTGTGGCAACTATTGATGTCTTTTCATTTGCTGTGTATATTATTAGTAAAAAATATACTACTAAAAATTTGCAAAGGATCACTTATTGTGCTTTGCAAAATTTAAACAAAAAATTTGATTTAATAAAAAATTTATGAAATTTATTCCCCTTTTTTTAAACCCAAAAAAAAGCAGTTAAGAGCTATTATTGATGGTGTTCCCCCCCCGCTTTTTGCTAGGGTTTCTTTTAAAAGATTAATGAACAGGTTACCAGGGGTTTTTTTTTCCCCAAATGAAAGTAAAGGGTCCTTTGGAAAGGGTGATTTTATGAATCAATTATGTGAAGAAATTTTTAGAGATAAATAAATTTTGGGAAAAAAAAATGGAATATTGCCCGGACGCAACCCCAATGAAACAGGACTACAAGTTCCCCTTTCAGCCCCCCCCCCCCTAAAGACTTGCTTTTGGGAAATAATGTATCTAAAACTCAAAATGGAAAAAGTTAAAAGCAAATCTATCAAATTTCAAAAAAAAATGGGATTTCATTAAAATGATCCTTAGCAAAATTTTTAACAGATATTTCATTAGGAAATTCTCTCTCTATTAGGGCGATTTTCCCGAAAATAGACATTTAGGAAGAGAGAAAGAAAAAAAAAACCCCAAAAAAAAAAAAAAAAACAAAAAAAAAAAAAAAACGAAATTTGCTTACCTAACACTCATACTGTAAACAAGTATACATATTATGTAACGATTTTCTATGTGACTTTTATGTGTATTTCTCATTTAAAAAGGACATAAGAAAAGGATCAAAAAAGCAATATTACCTAAAAAATCCGATGTTTTTGAAAAAAAAGGAAGGGCAGACTGTTAGAGGTATACTATTAAAAAGCAATACGCATGTTTGTTGGTCGTTCCACCATCGCAGCGGGCAATGATTTATCAGGGCGAAAAGTGCCCCCCCCCTTTTAAAACAGCCGAGGAGACGTAAAATATCTCAACAAATTTTATCTGTTTTTCCCATGCTTAGAGATGTGTGCATTTTGGGTTTTAATTTAATAATAAATATTAGTATATTGTTATTAAAGAATACCCTTTTGGAATTTAAAACGAAAATTATTCAGCAAATTTAAAGGGGGAAAATTTTAATAATTTAGGATACATGTAAAATTTTTCGCTGTGTTTGAAATTGAGGCTCCTCTTTTGGTCGCCAAAATTATGTGACTGGCGAAGTTCTATTTTTTAAATTCGACGTCGTGTTTTCTTTTGATCAAAATGGGAAACTTTTTTTCCCTCTTTACGGTAAAAATTTTCGGTTGGGCTCAGGTTTTTATTAATCATGAAATAAAAAGAGAAAGTTTTCAAACGGTGAATTAAACTGAAGATTTTTTGATACAATGCAATATTGATTATAAGTTTTTTTTAAAAAACCGGTTTTTATAAAATTTTTCTACAACATATGACAAAACCAGAAAATACAAAAGAATTTGGGATAAAACAAATTTTACTCAGGTCGGTTTCCATTGTCCATTATATGATTTTTTCCTTGCTAAATATCATAGTAAAATTTATCATAACATGAGTATTTATTTCCCAAGAGAGGAGTTGGTGTCCCCTCCATGAGAGAATTTTTTAAACAAGAAGACCATGTAGTTCTAAAACGGTTGGTATTGACAACATGTTTGTGTCCCACGGTTTTTAAAGGGAAATTTGGGAATTATTTGTGGTTTCTTTTAAACATTCGATCATTTTTATTAATTAAAAATCACTGAAATTTAGGACCCTTTGTTTTTAAATATTTAATGTTTATTACATAAAAATTTTCCGTAACATCGTTTAAAAAATTAGGGTTGTTGCGGATGATAAAAATGGATTTTAATGCTTCAAAAATGTATCTTGTCTTCTCATATCTTCTTTTATTTAAAGTGTAATTGTAAAGGGCCGCACAATATTTTAAATGTCGTCGAATGCCCTAGTGGAGCCCCTAAAATACCTCAACCCCCCTGTACATTCTTTTCATTTCCGGGAAAAACTCAACTCAAACGGGGAATCCCCTTTCAAATCTACTAATATATATTGAAAAAAAAAAAAAAAAATGAAATCAAACTGACGAACATGCGGCGTATCATATTTTCACCAATATACAATGGGGTGAGTTCAGTTTTTTAAAGCTATTAGAATCATTTACTATTTCTGCTATAGTTAATTATTGTTTTTTTGGTATGTGTATCGGTTTTTAAAAACCCCACTTTTTTTATTATTTTCAGCATTAATTATACCCCTTTATCAAATTTAAAAAAAAAGTAAATTAGTAAATATCAGGGGATTTTTTTCATAGTGTCTGAATTTTTATTTTTTGGGTGTCTTTCAGAAAAGTAAATCAGTTATGATTAGTTCGTCGCGTGTTGTTTAAATAGATTATTTTTTGCAAATCGGGTTTTTTCTGCTTGGAAGAAATTTTTAAGGCTAAGGGTTGGAACAACGTGGATAAAAAAACCCTTATTGTAATTTTTTTGATTTAATGTTCGCAATAGCTGATTTCTGTTTTTAATGGCTAGTCATAGATTTTTAATTAAAAGGATAAGGGGCTTCAAAAAATTTTTGTGTAGTTTGTTTATTTTTCTCATAATTTTATTGTGTTAAATGCTCAGTCTAACGCCAGCTCTCTACAACATATTTGTTTTTATTGAAAGTGTTGATATTGTATGTTTTATGTTTTTTTTCCCCTTTTGTTTGAGTTTTATTTTATGTTTGGTAATTTTTGATGATTGAAGAAAAAAGGAAAGTCTGTGAGGGTTTTTATATTGCGGGGAAATTAATGCTTGTGAAGTGCATTTAATATGATAGCATGTCATAAAAATTTAAAAATATTCAAATGTATTTTTAGATAAGTTTCATACCAAAAAATGTTCGAAGAGGGGACACTGCAGGACGGGGGACGAAGGTGAATATATTTTAATATTGCATTTTTAATGTCATGAATCTTAAAAAATAGAGGATAATTGTTGGATAATTATTATTTGTAGATTTTTAATATTTCCTCCTCACTCGATGAATTAAAAATGGTAATCTTTTAAAAACAAAAATTTTTTTTTCTTATGTAGTGCTTTTCTGTACACTTTACACACGTAACTGAGTTTTAAATTTTATAAGGTTATCCTGTATCGAGCCCAAATTTTTCTAAAATTTCGCACTTATGAAAATTTCAAGGAGGGGAACACAAAAAATTTTGGGGTAATTAAATTTTTTTCCCAAATATTTGTTGAAGAATATTTATTTCAAGGCAAAAACACATTGAAGTGTCGGGAAAAAGTACGACAGTGTCATTTAAAATTTAAAAATTGACAATACTGCGAGATACCAGAGGATTCTTTTTTTCTGATTTAAAATTTATTATTCTTTGTAGGCTAATTTTTTTATTAACCCGTTGGTTTGGATTCTTTAAAAGCAAAGAAGTATGTGTATACCCTAGAAGAAAAAAAAAAAGGGTTTTCCCCAAAATTTTTCTTTCCCTTTACAAAAATAATTCTATGTCTTAGTATATATGTAATATTTATTTGGACGGGGCTTTTACATTTATCTATAAAATGTGACTTCGCCCTTCCCGTGACAAATTTATTTTTTTCAAAATTTGTTCTACTTGTACCCCCTTTTGTTTAGATGTGGGGGTTTTGAGTCACTTTTCAGTAATAGCCCCCAATTTATTTTTTTAAAATATATATATGTATTTAAAAATACATATTACAATGCCCGTCCCGGTCCCAGTAGTTAGAGGTTGCTCCATAACTACAGGACTTTAAAATTTGGGTTGGATGCCCCTCATGTTGCACAGAATCCAAAATTATGGGTGCATCACATCTGGTCAAAATTACAGTTTAAGGTCAAAAATTTATAGTTCCTGTCCTCTTAATAATCATTTAAACCCCTTTCGGGATATTTATGAAAATAGGTTTATGTGAACATAAATAAGGAAGGAATATCTCACATTTTGGTTGCCCCCCTTCAAGGTTTTAATGGGCACAGTCAAAGGGCAACCGTTTGTGTAAATTTTGCCCCCAATTTTCTGCCTTCTGCAATATTTCTGAAGGAAATTAAAAAAAAAAACCCTTTGGGGTTTAAAAGCTCACAAAATGTTTAATTTCCACCCATAAATTTAAAAATTTCCCTATAATCTAAAATATAGAGTTTTATTTTCAACTTATACTGTTTCTGTTTGTAAAAGTCATTTGTTAATTAATTTTGGTAATTTGATTCTTATTATTTTTCAATTCAAAAAAAATACTGCTGTAATAAAAGTTCTAAAATTCAATACCCTTTTAAAACAAAAACTTGTTCAAAAATAATACTTCCAAGGAAAAAAATTTAAAAATATCTTTTTTCTGGTATATTATTGGTGCTTAGAAAAATTTGAGTACGTATAAATTTGGGGAAAAGATGTTTCAAATACTTTATTTTTGTTTTATCAAGTTTTGTTTTAGGGGTTATTGGGTGATAATTTTTGGGAAAAAAAAGAGCTCCGAAAAATTTTGCGCCCAAAACCCCGTTTATTTTAAAATGTTGCAACTGGGGTCCCCTATTTGAGATTTCAAGGTTTAGAAGGGGAAAATGTGATTTCTCTGAAAAAATTTGTAAAAAATGGCATTAAATCCAAAATTAAAAGAAATTTTAGAATATTGCCCCTTATCTTGCAACTGCGCCTTGTCGTGAAAAGTCTAGTTTCTGGTTTATACCCTTTCATAGTTTTTAAATTTATTTAATAAATAAGTTTAAATTTTGATCAAAAATTTTTAAATTAAAAAGGACAATACTACCAGGAAAAATTTGCTTTCACAATAATGCCCCCGTTTACGATGCTCCCTTTTCATGATTTTCAAGTATTCCCAAATTTGTGTTGTTTTTTTCAAAACATTCTACTAAAAAAACAATTTTGACCCAAAATTTTTAAATTAAAAGGGACAATACTACCAGAATATAGCTTTCAAAATTTAATGCCCTTGTCTTACAACTGCTCCTTGCCTTTAAATTATAAAGTCCTCAAAGTTTCGTGTTGATACCTTTAATAGTTTGTAGAACTTTCCCATTTGAATAAGAAATTTTGGGCCCAAAATTCTAAGTTAAAAGGAAAATAACTCCGAAAAAAAACTTTCTTTAATAAGGGACCCTTGTCTTACAAACTGTGCCTTGTCTTGTTTATCAAGTTTTTTAAAGTTTTGTGTTGATCCCTTTTAAGTTTTTGAGTAAAAAATGCTTTTAAAAATTTTTTTGCAAGACGACGAAAAACAACGCGACGTAGCAATCAAAAAAGCTCTACTTCTTTTCGAAACAGACGACCCCAACTAGAACCACAAAGCGGCATTTCGGTTTTCGTTTGAACCTTATAGTAAACACTTAAATTATCTTTAGCACATTTAAAAAGCAAGGACAGAAATAAAAACTTCCGCATTGAAATAGGACCTCAAATTTTTTGGAGTTACAAGCAAAAAAGTATTAAGCGTTCCTGGGCGGGTAAAAATAAAAATTAATTTTAAAAATATCTTGACGTTATTTTTTTAAGAACAGATCAGGTACAGATCATGTGATAATTTTTTTTAAAAAATTTAATGAATTTAGCGTTTCGCATCAATCTGCAGTCGTTTGCCTGTGTAGAGATGAAAGCCAAAAATTTAAGGGGGAAAAATTTAGCTAATTTCATGTTTTATGATAGGCCCAGATTTACGTGTTACGTGAAAAAATTTCTTGTCATTCCTTTTACAAATGGCTACGTCATCATTTAGATAATTTTATTCTGTCACACTTTCAGCCTTACGGGGCCCTTATTCAGCAATTTCTTGTTTCTACCCTCCCCGGGTTTGGGTTCGTTTCCCGGCAGGGTAATTCGGATTTTTCATTTTGAAAAAGGGCCTTTCCCAGCTGGCTTGCGGTAGGTCGGTGGTTCTACCCGAATGCCTCCGTGCATTTTGGTCTTCCCCCATCTGAAATTTTAGCTGGATGTGCTATATGATTTAAAATTTACTGTCGAAGCGAGGGGTAAACTCAAATAGGAAATCAAGTCAAGTAAATGATTTTTTATTTAAAAACGCAGCCCTCAAGAAGTCCAAATTTTCAAAGTGACAATTTACTAAATCTATAAAAAAATTTCATTAACTATAATAACCCTTTTTGCAAATATAAAGGGAATAACTATTAGAAAATTTTTAAAAAAATTTTTTTTTGTTTTAAAAAATAAAATTTAATATTTCAAAATTTTAGCATTTTTAAGTCTTATTTTTTAGACTAAAGGGGGTTTATGTATAAGGGCCCTGGTCATTCTGTGACTATGTAAACCCCTGAATAATATCTTTCGTACAGGCATTGTTATTGTTGTTGTGTTGGAAGACACTATTGCATTCATAAAGCAACGTGCAAATAATAATACGGGCGAGGGAAAATCTGAACCGGATGAACCATAGAATTACAGCAACCCCCTGAAAGGTTTTATCACCTGAAAAAAAAAACAAAAAAAAGAGTTTGGGCCCCGTCGAGATTCGAACCCGCAGCGATGAGGGGCTACGTGATTATAAAAAGGCAACTTTTTTCGCTCGGCCTTGGTTTGGGTTTCTTTCACCCCAGGCATTTAGTAATTTGTAATACAAAATGATGCAGATGGTAGTCATGTGGGTTTTCCCCTTTTTCGCGACACACTATTTTCATTGAAAATTTTACTGGTATACATATATTAATTTGGGGCTCAGTATATAAGGTAAGTCAAAATTCAAGGAATGGTTTGCCCGGTATCAGAATATTTAAAAAGGGGAACGTGTCTACGGTTTTGATATCACTGTTTGGGGAGCACAAAACTTTTATATTATTTAATTTTTCACTGTTTAGGTCACGTACACCCAGGTCGGGCACTTTGGTTTTTTTGTCTATTATGGGCTCCCTCTGGTTTATTGATGCGACATCAATTTCCCAAATCCCCTTTCCTAGAGGTTAAATACTCAAATTCTAGACAGTTATTTAAGATAAGTGGAACATAAAGTGTATAAAATATTCTATATTTCGTAAAAAAAATTTATTTGAAAAAATGAGGTTCACGTGAAAACCCCACTTTTTTAGTTGTTCGCCTCCCAAAACGAGCACACGATTGTAAAAATGATGCGAATATAAAAGTATTTTGATATCAATCTTTAAATCAAATTTTTTTTGTACATGATTGTCATAATATCAAGATATTTTCAATTTGATTTATTTTTTTACGGGGAGGGAAACGCTCTGCATGCTTGATTTTTTATTACTGAAAAATTTGAAGTCCTATTTCAAAGTTCTTTTATTCTTGCATTTTGTTTCTTATTGATAAAATACATATATGACTAAAGTGTTCGAGTGATCAGGTTCAAAGCGAAAACAGTTTTGTTTTGTGTTATCTAAAATCAAAGAAAAATCCAATATATGAAAAAGGCCTTGGGCCGTTACAATTTGTTTAAAACTTGAACCTGTCTGTCCTTTTGAAAAATTTTAAAAAGATTAATCGTGAAACGGTCAAAAAGTAGAACAAAAAATAAAACCAAACGCTTAAAAAAAAACTTAAAATGCAAATTTTTGATAAAAATTTAATTTTTCCCATTTTTTTTGGTGAAGCATGGCCGTTTATAGAGGACAAACTGTACATGATTGAAGTTCTCATTTCTATATATTTTTTCATGAAGGGTGTTGCAAATTTATTTGCATCAAACAAAATCCTTTTACATTACCTCAAACAAAAATGGATGTGTTTTTTTTGTAGACCAAAAACCCTTTCTTGCATGCTTTTTTTTTGCAAAAATTCAAACATTCAACCCTTTCCCAAAGTGGCTAGAAGAAAAAAAAAAATAAAAAGAAACAAAGAAACAAGAGCAATTTTTTCTTGCACTGCGAGATGCGAAAATTAAAAAAGGTTTCTACTTTAAAAAAAAAACAGATAAAAAACAATTTGGGGCTTCGCACTGCGAGTGTAAAAAAATGTTTTATATTTTAAAATGTAAGTGTACGTCCCAAACAAAAAGGGGGGGGGCCCCCTATTGTTCACA